>CM062500.1:81048100-81125600 GCA_031479575.1 Coregonus ussuriensis
GGGGGGGTGTTATTGTAATGGGGGTGTGTATAGTAATGGGGGTGTGTATAGTAATGGGGGGGTGTATAGTAATGGGGGGGTGTATAGTAATGGGGGTGTGTATAGTAATGGGGGGGTGTATAGTATGGGGGGTGTGTATAGTAATGGGGGTGTGTATAGTAATGGGGTGGTGTGTATAGTATGGGGGGGTGTATAGTAATGGGGGTGTGTATAGTAATTGGGGGGTGTGTATAGTAATGGGGATGGTGTGTATTAGTAATGGGGTTGTGTATAGTATTGGGGGTGTGTATAGTATTGGGGGTGTGTTTATAGTAATGGGGGGTTGTATTTTATAGTATTGGGGGGGTGTATAGTAATGGGGTGTGTATAGTAATGGGGTGTGTATAGTAATGGGGGTGTGTATTGTAATGATGGTGTGTATAGTAATGGGGGTGTGTATAGTAATGGGGGTGTGGTATAGTAATGGGGGGGGTGTATAGTAATGGGGTGTATAGTAATGATGGTTGTGTGGTGTGATGTGTATAAGTAATGGGGGGGTGTATAGTAATGGGGGGTGTGTATAGTAATGGGGGGGGTGTATAGTAATGGGGGGGGTGTATAGTAATGGGGGTGTGTATAGTAATGGGGGTGTGTATAGTAATGATGGTGTGTATAGTAATGGGGGGGTGTATAGTAATGGGGGGGGTGTGTATAGTAATGTATTTGGGGTGTATAGTAATGGGATGGTGTTATAGTAATGGGGGGGTGTATAGTAATGGGGGTGTGTATAGTAATGGGGGGGTGTATAGTAATGCAGGGGGGTGTGTATAGTAATGGGGGGGGGGGGTGTATAGTAATGGGGGGTGTGTATAGTAATGGGGGGGTGTATAGTAATGGGGGTGTGTATAGTAATGGGGGTGTGTATAGTAATGGGGGTGTGTATAGTAATGGGGGTGTGTATAGTAATGGGGGGGGGGGGTGTATAGTATTGGGGGTGTGTATAGTAATGGGGAGTGTGTATAGTATTGGGGGGTGTATTAGTAATGGGGGTGTGTATAGTAATGGGGGTGTGTATAGTAATTGGGGGGGTGTATAGTAATGGGGGTGTGTATAGTAATGAGGGGTGTGTATAGTAATGGGGGGGTGTATAGTAATGGGGGGGTGTGTATAGTAATGGGGGTGTGTTATATAGTAATGGGGTGTGTATAGTAATGGGGGGGTGTATAGTAATGGTGGGGGTGTGTATAGTAATGGGGGGGTGTATAGTAATGATGGTGTGTATAGTAATGGGATGGTGTGTATAGTAATGGGGGTGTGTATTAGTATTGGGGGTATGTATAGTATTGGGGGTGTGTATAGTAATGGGGGTGTGTTATAGTATTGGGGGGGGTGTATAGTAATGGGGGGGTGTATAGTAATGGGGGTGTGTATAGTAATGGGGGTGTGTATAGTAATGGGGGTGTGTATAGTAATGATGGTGTGTGTATAGTAATGGGGGGGGGTGTGTATAGTAATGGGGGTGTGTATTAGTAATGGGGGTGTGTATAGTAATGGGGGGTGTGTATAGTATTGGGGGTGTGTATAGTAATGGGGGTGTGTATAGTAATGGGGGTTGTGTATAGTATTTGGGGGTTTTTGGGGGGGGTGTGTATAGTAATGGGGGTGTGTATAGTAATGGGGGGTGTGTATAGTATTGGGGGGGTTGTATAGTAATGGGGGGGGGTGTATAGTAATGGGGGGGTGTATAGTAATGGGGGGTGTGTTATAGTAATGGGGGTGTGTCTAGTAATGGGGGTGTGTATAGTAATGGGGGTGTGTATAGTAATGATGGGGGTTTGTATAGTAATGGGGATGGGGTGTGTATAGTAATGGTGGGGGTGTGTTATAGTAATGGGGGGTGTGTATAGTAATGGGGGTATGTTATAGTAATGGGGGTTGTGTATAGTAATGGGGGTGTGTATAGTAATGGGGGTGTGTATAGTAATGGGGGTGTATAGTAATGGGGGGTGTGTATAGTAATGGGGGGTGTGTTATAGTAATGGCGGGGGGGGGTTGTATAGTAATGATGGTGTGTATGGTAATGGGGGTGTGTATAGTAATGGGGGTGTGTATAGTAATGGGGGGGGGGGGTGTATAGTAATGGGGGGGTTGTATAGTATTGGGGGGGTGTTATATTGTAAATGGGGGGGTGTGTTTTATAGTATTGGGGGTGTGTATAGTATTGGGGTGTGGTGTATAGTAATGGTTAATGGGGTGTGTATAGTAATGATGGTGTGTATAGTAATGGGGGTGTGTATAGTAATGGGGGTGTGTATAGTATTGGGGGTGTGTATAGTATTGGGGGTGTGTATAGTAATGGGGTGTGTATAGTAATGGGGGTTGTGGGGGTGTGTTTATAGTAATGGGGGTGTGTATAGTAATGGGGGTGTGTATAGTATTGGGGTGTGTGTTATAGTAATGGGGGGTGCTTGTGGGTGTATAGTAATGGGGGGGGGGGTGTATAGTAATGGGGGGTGTTATAGTAATGGGGGGGGTGTGTATTATAGTAATGGGGGTGTGTATAGAAATGATGGGGTGTATAGTATGGGGGGTGTAATGGGGGGGTGTATTGTAGTAAATGGGGGTGTATAGTAATGGGGGTATGTATAGTAATGGGGGGTATGTATAGTAATGGGGGTGTATAGTAATGGGGGTGTGTGTATAGTAATGGGGGGGGTGTAGTAATGGGGGGGTGTATAGTAATGGGGGGGTGTATGGTAATGGGGGTGTGTATAGTAATGGGGGGGTGTATAGTAATGGGGGGGTGTATAGTAATGGGGGGTGTGTATAGTATTGGGGGTGTGTATAGTAATGGGGGGTGTGTATAGTAATGGGGGTGTGTATAGTATGGGGGGTGTGTATAGTAATGGGGGTGTGTATAGTAATGGGGGGTGTATAGTAATGGGGGTGTGTATAGTAATGGGGGTGTGTGTATAGTATTGGGGGTGTGTATAGTAATGGGGGGGTGTATAGTAATGGGGGGGTGTATAGTAATGGGGGGGTGTATAGTAATGGGGGGGTGTATACTAATGGGGGTGTGTATAGTAATGAGGGTGTGTATAGTAATGGGGGTGGTATAGTAATGGGGGTGTGTATAGTAATGGGGGGGTGTATAGTAATGATGGGGTGTATAGTAATGGGGGTGTATAGTAATGGGGGGGTGTATAGTAATGGGGGTGTGTATAGTAATGGGGGGTGTATAGTAATGGGGTGTGTATAGTAATGGGGGTGTGTATAGTAATGGGGGTGTGTATAGTAATGGGGGTGTGTATAGTAATGGGGGTGTGTATAGTAATGGGGGTGTGTATAGTAATGGGGGGCTGTGTATAGTAATGGGGGGGTGTATAGTAATGGGGGGGTGTATAGTAATGGGGGTGTGTATAGGTAATGGGGGTGTGTATAGTAATGGGGGTGTGTATAGTAATGGGGTGTGTATAGTATTGGGGGGTGTGTATAGTAATGGGGGGTGTATAGTAATGGGGGTGTGTTATAGTAATGGGGGGGTGTATAGTAATGGGGGGTGTGTATAGTAATGGGGGTGTGTATAGTAATGGGGGTGTGTATAGTAATGGGGGGTGTATAGTAATGGGGGTGTGTATAGTAATGGGGGTGTGTATAGTAATGATGGTGTGTATAGTAATGATGGTGTGTATAGTAATGGGGGTGTGTATAGTATTGGGGGTGTGTATAGTAATGGGGGGGTGTATAGTAATGGGGGTGTGTATAGTAATGGGGGTGTGTATAGTAATGGGGGTGTTGTATAGTAATGGGGGTGTGTATAGTAATGGGGGTGTGTATAGTAATGGGGGTGTGTATAGTAATGGGGGTGTGTATAGTAATGGGGGTGTGTATAGTAATGGGGGTGTGTATAGTAATGATGGTGTGTATAGTAATGGGGGGTGTGTATAGTAATGGGGGGGTGTATAGTAATGGGGGGTGTATAGTAATGGGGGTGTGTATAGTAATGGGGGTGTGTATAGTAATGGGGGGGTGTATAGTAATGGGGGTGTGTATAGTAATGGGGGTGTGTATAGTAATGATGGTGTGTTATAGTAATGGGGTTGTGTATAGTATTGGGGGTGTGTATAGTATTGGGGGTGTGTTTAGTAATGGGGGGGTGTATAGTATTGGGGGGTGTGTATAGTAATGGGGGTGTGTATAGTAATGGGGGTGTGTATAGTAATGGGGTGTGTATTGTAATGATGGTGTGTATAGTAATGGGTGTGTATAGTAATGGGGTGTGTATAGTAATGGGGGTGTATAGTAATGGGGGGTGTATAGTAATGGGGGTGTATAGTAATGATGGTGTGTATAGTAATGGGGGGTGTATAGTAATGGGGGTGTGTATAGTAATGGGGGGGTGTATAGTAATGGGGGGTATGTATAGTAATGGGGGTGTGTATAGTAATGGGGGTGTGTATAGTAATGATGGTGTGTATAGTAATGGGGGGTGTATAGTAATGGGGGGGTGTATAGTAATGGGGGTGTTTTTATAGTAATGGGATGGTGTATGTGTAATGAAGTAATGGGGGGGGTGTGGGGGTGTATTGTAATGGGGGTGGGGGTATTGTGCTATAGTAATGGGGGTGTATAGTATAGTATTGTATGGGGGGGGGGGGGTGCTATAGTAATGGGGGCGTTGGGAGGGGTGGGGGGGTGGGGATAGTAATGGGGGGGTGTATTAGTAATGGGGGGTTTAGTAATGGGGGCTGTGTATAGTAATGGGGTTAGCAGTAGGTCTGTTTGTGGGGGTGTGTATAGTAATGGGGGGTTGTAATTTCGGTGTTATTTCTAATGGCAGGGGTGTTTGTATAGTAATGGGGTGTTAGTAAGGGGGTGTGTATAGTATTGGGGGTGTGTATAGTATTGGGGGTGTGTATGTAATGGGTGGTGTGTATAGTATTGGGGGCTGGTGTTTATAGTTGGGGGTGTGTATAGTAATGGGGGTGGTGTGTATAGTATGGGGGGGTGTATAGTAATGGGGATGTGTATAGTAATGATGGTGTGTATAGTAATGGGGGGGTGTATAGTAATGGGGGTGTGTATAGTAATGGGGGTGTATAGTAATGGGGTGTGTATAGTAATGGGGGGGTGTATAGTAATGGGGGGGTGTATAGTAATGGGGGGGTGTATAGTAATGATGGTGTGTATAGTAATGATGGTGTGTATAGTAATGGGGGTGTGTATAGTATTGGGGGTATGTATAGTATTGGGGGTGTGTATAGTAATGGGGGTGTGTATAGTATTGGGGGGGTGTATAGTATTGGGGGGGTGTATAGTAATGGGGGTGTGTATAGTATTGGGGGTGTGTATAGTAATGATGGTGTGTATAGTATTGGGGGGGTGTATAGTAATGATGGTGTGTATAGTAATGATGGTGTGTATAGTAATGGGGGGGTGTATAGTAATGGGGGTGTGTATAGTAATGGGGGTGTGTATAGTAATGGGGGTGTATAGTAATGGGGGTGTGTATAGTAATGGGGGTGTGTATAGTATTGGGGGTGTGTATAGTAATGGGGGTGTATAGTAATGATGGTGTGTATAGTAATGGGGGTGTATAGTAATGGGGGGTGTATAGTAATGGGGGGGTGTACACTAATGGGGGTGTGTATAGTAATGGGGGTGTGTATAGTAATGGGGGTGTATAGTAATGGGGGTGTGTATAGTAATGGGGGGGTGTATAGTAATGATGGGGTGTATAGTAATGATGGTGTGTATAGTAATGGGGGTGTGTATAGTAATGGGGGTATGTATAGTAATGGTGTATGTATAGTAATGGGGGTGTGTATAGTAATGGGGTGTGTATAGTAATGGGGGTGTGTATAGTAATGGGGGGGGTGTATAGTAATGGGGGTGTGTATAGTAATGGGGGTGTATAGTAATGATGGTGTGTATGGTAATGGGGGTGTGTATAGTAATGGGGGTGTGTATAGTAATGGGGGGGTGTATAGTAATGGGGGTGTGTATAGTAATGGGGGTGTGTATAGTATTGGGGGGGTGTATAGTAATGGGGGTGTGTATAGTAATGGGGGTGTGTATAGTAATGGGGGTGTATAGTAATGGGGGTGTGTATAGTAATGGGGGGGTGTATAGTAATGATGGGGTGTATAGTAATGATGGTGTGTATAGTAATGGGGGTGTGTATAGTAATGGGGGTATGTATAGTAATGGTGTATGTATAGTAATGGGGGTGTGTATAGTAATGGGGTGTGTATAGTAATGGGGGTGTGTATAGTAATGGGGGTGTATAGTAATGGGGGGGTGTATAGTAATGGGGGTGTGTATAGTAATGGGGGTGTATAGTAATGATGGTGTGTATGGTAATGGGGGTGTGTATAGTAATGGGGGTGTGTATAGTAATGGGGGGGTGTATAGTAATGGGGGTGTGTATAGTATTGGGGGGGTGTATAGTAATGGGGGTGTGTATAGTAATGGGGGTGTGTATAGTAATGGGGGTGTGTATAGTATTGGGGGTGTGTATAGTATTGGGGGTGTGTATAGTAATGGGGGTGTGTATAGTAATGATGGTGTGTATAGTAATGATGGTGTGTATAGTAATGGGGGTGTGTATAGTATTGGGGGGGTGTATAGTATTGGGGGGGTGTATAGTAATGGGGGTGTGTATAGTATTGGGGGGGTGTATAGTAATGGGGGTGTGTATAGTATTGGGGGTGTGTATAGTAATGGGGGTGTGTATAGTATTGGGGGTGTGTATAGTAATGGGGGTGTGTATAGTAATGATGGTGTGTATAGTAATGATGGTGTGTATAGTAATGGGGGGGTGTATAGTAATGGGGGGGTGTATAGTAATGGGGGTGTGTATAGTAATGGGATGTGTATAGTAATGGGGGGGTGTATAGTAATGGGGGTGTATAGTAATGGGGTGTGTATAGTAATGGGGGGGGTGTATAGTAATGGGGGTGTATAGTAATGATGGTGTGTATAGTAATGGGGGTGTATAGTAATGGGGGGTGTGTATAGTAATGGGGGGTATGTATAGTAATGGGGGTGTGTATAGTAATGGGGGTGTGTATAGTAATGATGGTGTGTATAGTAATGGGGGGGTGTATAGTAATGGGGGGGTGTATAGTAATGGGGGTGTGTATAGTAATGGGGGTGTATAGTAATGGGATGGTGTATAGTAATGGGGGGGTGTATAGTAATGGGGGTGTGTATAGTAATGGGGGTGTGTATAGTAATGGGGGTGTATAGTAATGGGGGTGTATAGTAATGGGGGGGTGTATAGTAATGGGGGTGTGTATAGTAATGGGGGTGTATAGTAATGGATGTGTATAGTAATGGGGGTGTGTATAGTAATGGGGGTGTGTATAGTAATGGGGGTGTATAGTAATGGGGGTGTATAGTAATGGGGGGGTGTATAGTAATGGGGGTGTGTATAGTAATGGGGGTGTGTATAGTAATGGGGGTGTGTATAGTAATGATGGTGTGTATAGTAATGGGGGTGTATAGTAATGGGGGGGTGTATAGTAATGGGGGGGTGTATAGTAATGGGGGTATGTATAGTAATGGGGGTGTATAGTAATGATGGTGTGTATAGTAATGGGGGGGTGTATAGTAATGGGGGTGTGTATAGTAATGGGGGGGTGTATAGTAATGATGGTGTGTATAGTAATGGGGGGTGTATAGTAATGGGGGGGTGTATAGTAATGGGGGTGTGTATAGTAATGGGGGTGTGTATAGTAATGATGGGGTGTATAGTAATGGGGGGGTGTATAGTAATGGGGGTGTGTATAGTAATGATGGTGTGTATAGTAATGGGGGTGTGTATAGTAATGGGGGTGTGTATAGTAATGGGGGTGTGTATAGTAATGATGGTGTGTATAGTAATGGGGGGGTGTATAGTAATGGGGGGGTGTATAGTAATGATGGTGTGTATAGTAATGGGGGTGTGTATAGTAATGGGGGTGTGTATAGTAATGGGGGGGTGTATAGTAATGATGGTGTGTATAGTAATGGGGGGGTGTATAGTAATGGGGGGGTGTATAGTAATGGGGGTGTGTATAGTAATGATGGTGTGTATAGTAATGGGGGTGTGTATAGTAATGGGGGGGTGTATAGTAATGGGGGGGGTGTATAGTAATGGGGGTGTGTATAGTAATGATGGTGTGTATAGTAATGGGGGGGTGTATAGTAATGGGGGGTGTGTATAGTAATGGGGGGGTGTATAGTAATGGGGTTGTGTATAGTAATGGGGGGTGTATAGTAATGGGGGGGTGTATATTAATGGGGGTGTGTATAGTAATGATGGTGTGTATAGTAATGGGGGTGTGTATAGTAATGGGGGGGTGTATAGTAATGGGGGTGTGTATAGTAATGATGGTGTGTATAGTAATGGGGGTGTGTATAGTAATGGGGGGGGTGTATAGTAATGGGGGGTGTGTATAGTAATAGGGGTGTGTATAGTAATGATGGTGTGTATAGTAATGGGGGGGTGTATAGTAATGGGGGTGTGTATAGTAATGGGGGTGTGTATAGTAATGGGGGGGTATATAGTAATGATGGTGTGTATAGTAATGGGGGTGTGTATAGTAATGGGGGTGTGTATAGTAATGGGGGTGTGTATAGTAATGGGGGTCTCTATGTATTTGGGTTATCTGACAGTCAGGTACCTACATTACCTAAATCCATAATCAGAGAGGAACATTCTGAAATTCATCACCGTCCAATTTTTCTAGGATTGGTCACAGAATTGGTCTGGAGCTGATTTGTAAATGTCAAGGTCCATGGAGAGATTTTTCCTGCAGTGTTTCTGTCCTTATATCGTGGAGTAGATCCATATAGAGAATATATATTCCCACGGGGGGCCAGTATGAAAAAATAAATAAATAATGTATGCACTCACTAACTGTAAGTCGCTCTGGATAAGAGCGTCTGCTAAATGACTAAAATGTAAAAAATGCTATGTGGTGATGCTCATGCCTCCTGAAAATGAATATATTGTAATGATATGATAATTATTAGTCAGGATTTCCATGATTCCATTTTTTCCAGTGGAAATGAAAGGTTTATAAATCGCTGTTGGTCTCATGTCAAACAGTCTTCAACATCACACCACATTGGACATGATATGTCAGACTTCACACGCTGTACACTCTCGTGCAAGGCTACTGTACTTACTTCACGTACTGTCATACTTTGAAGATGGAAGATGTACATTTTCAAAGACGAAGAAGGCAGTAGTTAGTCGTTTAGGAATGGTGATTGGTGCTCTCTCTCTCTGTCTCTCTCTCTGTTTCTCTCTCTGTCTCTCTATCTGTCTCTCTCTCTGTCTGTCTCTGTTTCTCTCTCTGTCTCTCTCTCTGTCTCTCTCTCTGTTTCTCTCTCTGTTTCTCTCTGTCTCTCTCTCTCTCTCTCTGTCTCTCTGTTTCTCTCTGTCTCTCTCTCTGTCTCTCTCTCTGTCTCTCTCTCTCTCTCTCTCTCTCTCTCTCTCTCTCTGTTTCTCTCTCCATCTCTGTCAAACCTCTATATTGGGGTGGTGCTGATGACAGTATACACTTCTATATACCTTCCTTCCCCAAACCATAGAGTTTACGAGATGTTTCTATTTTGTAGGATATTTGCCAAGAAGAGTCACCTAAATCCTTTCTGGATCCAGGCAGCTGAGAAATACTTATTTTGTACCGGAGGAGAAATCCAGATGGCCCAGGTGGTGGACTGGCGGTGCAGATGAATCTATACTCTCTATCCACTGCTGTGACGGATACTGATCTGAACCAGTTATTTCCCCGGCACCTACTGTCATTTAGCTGCCTGGCTGAGTGAGTGCATCCCAAATGGTATCCTATTCCCTACGTAGTGCACTACTTTTGACCAGAGACATATAGGGAATAGGGTGCCATTTGGGATGCATCCTGAGTGAATTCCTGCCCAGGCACTGACCTATTCTTTCCCTGGCAGCCGCCAGGCAGGCTACTGCAGACAGTGGGTGAATAGTGGTGGTTCAGTCTATAGAGACAGTGGGTGAATAGTGGTGGTTCAGTCTATAGAGACAGTGGGTGAATAGTGGTGGTTCAGTCTATAGAGACAGTGGGTGAATAGTGGTGGTTCAGTCTATAGAGACAGTGGGTGAATAGTGGTGGTTCAGTCTATAGAGACAGTGGGTGAATAGTGGTGGTTCAGTCTATAGAGACAGTGGGTGAATAGTGGTGGTTCAGTCTATAGAGACAGTGGGTGAATAGTGATGGTTCAGTCTATAGAGGCAGTGGGTGAATAGTGGTGGTTCAGTCTATAGAGACAGTGGGTGAATAGTGACGGTTCAGTCTATAGAGACAGTGGGTGAATAGTGGTGGTTCAGTCTATAGAGACAGTGGGTGAATAGTGGTGGTTCAGTCTATAGAGACAGTGGGTGAATAGTGGTGGTTCAGTCTATAGAGACAGTGGGTGAATAGTGGTGGTTCAGTCTATAGAGACAGTGGGTGAATAGTGGTGGTTCAGTCTATAGAGACAGTGGGTGAATAATGGTGGTTCAGTCTATAGAGACAGTGGGTGAATAGTGGTGGTTCAGTCTATAGAGACAGTGGGTGAATAGTGGTGGTTCAGTCTATAGAGACTGGGTGAATAGTGGTGGTTCAGTCTATAGAGGCAGTGGGTGAATAGTGGTGGTTCAGTCTATAGAGGCAGTGGGTGAATAGTGGTGGTTCAGTCTATAGAGACAGTGGGTGAATAGTGGTGGTTCAGTCTATAGAGACAGTGGGTGAATAGTGGTGGTTCAGTCTATAGAGGCAGTGGGTGAATAGTGGTGGTTCAGTCTATAGAGACAGTGGGTGAATAGTGGTGGTTCAGTCTATAGAGACAGTGGGTGAATAGTGGTGGTTCAGTCTATAGAGACAGTGGGTGAATAGTGGTGGTTCAGTCAATAGCAGGAAGCACAGAGCTCTTCATAATTTTATTTTCTTGAGGCATCAAACTATCCAATTATTAAAGTTAATCAATCCCAATAAACAAATTCAACCTTTGCTTCTTATAAATGTGCTCCTTAAATTCAATCAAACATAATTATAACAGACTTTCATTATATTTTCATGGTTTGTTTCATCAGCTTCCCAAAAGGTACCCCATTCCCTTTATAGTGCACTACTACTGGTGAAATGTAGTACACTATATAGGGTGCCATTTGGGACAGAACCTTGTATTAGCTTTTCATGGTTTGTTTTAATTGGTTCGGTTGACTTTTAGAATGCTTATTAGCCCTTATCGGTTAACGCCTGCTTTGTGGTTCTCTTAATTGATGTTGCTGTTCATTATTCTGGCTTCCCTGGACTACTTTGCTATCTGATGTAAGCAGAGCCTCTATTTAACTGGGACACCATTTGTGTCAGTAGTTCCAAGAATTAGCTGTGTGTGTGTGTGTGTGTGTGATCATAGTGAGCTTTGATGAGGAACAGAGCCATTTTAAAGATGCATAGAGGTAGTTTATGATTGTGTCCCAAATGGCACCCTATTCCCTATATAGTGCACTACTTTTGATCAGAGCACTATAGGCCCTGGTCAAAAGCAGTGCTAGTAGGGTGCCATTTGGTATGCATATTTTTTGAACAATTTATATGTGTAGCTACACTGGGAAGCGATATCTACACACACATTTTGTTTACATCCCTGTTAGTGAGCGTTTCTCCTCTGCCAAGATAATCCATCCACCTGACAGGTGTGGCATATCAAGAAGCTGATTAAACAGCATGATCATTACACAGGTGCACCTTGTGCTGGGAACAATAAAAGGCCACTCTAAAATGTGCAGTTTTGTCACACAACACAATTCCACAGATGTCTCAAGTTTTGAGGAAGCGTGCAATTGGCATGCTGACTGCAGGAATGTCCACCAGAGCTGTTGCCAGACAATTGAATGTTGATTTCTCTACCATAAGAGAATTTGGCAGTACGTCCAACCGGCCTCACAACCGCAGACCACGTGTAACCACGCCAGCCCAGGACCTCCACATCCGGCTTCTTCAACTGCATGATCGTCGGCTGATGAAACTGAGGAGTATTTCTCTCTGTAATAAAGCCCTTTTGTGGGGAAAAACTAATTCTGATTGGCTGAGCCTGGCTCCCCAGTGGGTGGGCCTATGCCCTCCAAGGCCCACCCATGGCTGTGCCCCTGTCCAGTCATGTGAAATCCATAGATTAGGGCCTAATGAATTTATTTCATTACTAGGTAAAATCGTGGAAATTGTTGCATGTTGCGTTTTATATATTTTTTTGTTCAGTATACATAAACATGCATGAATGATTCATTTCATTCACCCAAATCAGAGGAACGTAATTACATGGAAAGTTTCACAATTATATTTGAAGCCATTTGACACACAGATAAAGAAAATAACCATGTTGAAATGTAACAAAAAGGGTAACACTTTAATTTGAAGGTTCTGTAATAAGCCATTTATAAATTGTCTTCACCATTTTACTAATCAACACTCCCACGTTAATAAACCATTTACTAATCAACACTCCCACGTTAATAAACCATTTACTAATCAACACTCCCACGTTAATAAACAATTTACTAATCAACACTCCCACGTTAATAAACCATTTACTAATCAACACTCCCACGTTAATAAACCATTTACTAATCAACACTCCCACGTTAATAAACCATTTACTAATCAACACTCCCACGTTAATAAGCCATTTACTAATCAACACTCCCACGTTAATAAACCATTTACTAATCAACACTCCCACGTTAATAAACCATTTACTAATCAACACTCCCACGTTAATAAACCATTTACTAATCAACACTCCCACGTTAATAAACCATTTACTAATCATTAGTAAAGTATGTTTGCTCTCCCTAATCTAATGTTAGCACTACTTATAATTTATAAATACTTTATAAATGTTTTGAGTCACCATGCCATTGGTAGACATTAATGCAGTACCTGGAATAAGTAACACAGGACGTTTAAGGAAATATATATATACACACGTGTGAATAACTAGCTGACTAACATTTACAGATATGTGAGTAATGATTGACATACGGGGATCATGGTGTAATAGCTGTGTGCTGCAGGAGAGTCGGACCAGACCTGATGTAGAGACGTTGAAGTTAGCTGCTGCTAGCTAGCCAAGGGCTAAGAGAGAGACCATAGCCCAGGGCCAAGCTGAAATATTCATCTATAAAAAACAGTTAATGCACCAGTATGCATTAACAAAACGGCTATGCAACCTTTTTAGAGTTTCACAGGTTCTGATTCTGATATTTTATGACTAAGTAAATCATTTTAATCCGAAAGACTAACAGTATCAGGAAGCTGTGAGCATAAAAGGGTCTGTTTAATTAATTTATTTTTCAAGGAAACTTCAGAGAAAAGAGATTTGAGCGAGTATAAATTAATTACCTTTCTTTCTCAACAGCTTACTCTGTGTCCAGAACATAGAGTGTTTTAGTATGTGAGACTGAGCAATGAGATTTCATGATAAACCTCTCCTATAATAACTGTATTATACCAGATGCAAGCGAAGCCTGGGGAATGGTGATTTCTTCTCCTGATAAGAGAGACAATTATGATGTCAATACGAATTAACAACCTGCATTGAATGACTTCACTAGAGCAGTGAGACGGAGAGAGAGGTAGAGAGAGAGAGAGAGAGGTAGAGAGAGAGAGAGAGAGGTAGAGAGAGAGAGAGAGAGAGGTAGTGAGAGAGAGAGAGGTAGTGAGAGAGAGAGAGAGAGAGAGAGAGAGAGAGAGAGAGACAGATAGAGAGAGAGAGACAGAGAGAGAGAGAGAGAGAGAGAACAGAGGAGCAATAACTGATAAAGAAAGATGTAATGCCTCAATAAAAGGATATTAACACAGCACTTCTCATTAGTGTGGATAACTACTCCCCTTCCATCTCTCTCTCTCTCTCTCTCTCTCTCTCTCGCTCTCACTCTCTCGCCCCTCTCCAACCCCCCCCCCCCTCTCTCCTCTCTCTCCTTTAGACCAGGCCCCATAGTGCACCATGTAGGGAATAGGTTGCCATTTGGGATGCAGACCCTAGTGTAAAGCTATTTGTCTGTGATATCAGTGACGAGAGCCTTAGGGTTAAACGTCGCTACAGTTTGGATAAACACAGTACTTTGCCTTTGGACTGTAGTCGTTATTGGAATTAACAAGGTTATTTTTCAACTCGAGAAATATATAATTGATGGGTCTGCCTGTTCTAATGATGCATTGTGGGAGTGTTCTTATTAGAAAGCAGTACTTGCTCAGAGGTAGGCTAATTGCAGCCACTTGAAATGTGAGGAAATTAATTAAAAATGCACGGCATGATCTGAGATTAATTAATGCAGCAACGATAGCTAGGTATCAGTAGAATAATCTGAATGTGATTACACAGAGGTATTTATCAAATAATTAGTTATGAATTACTGTAATAATTAGGCTGATCTTTATAGGTGCTTTACAGTATGGTGTAAATGTTGAATGAATGAATGAATTACTGAAGTGAATGAATTTAACCAACGTTCCTCCGTTTGTTGTTCATCCACATCCTTTCCTTGGTTTGTTGGTTTGCTTTTAACGATTGGATGGATGACTGAATGAACGGAAGGTAGATGGGTGAATGAAGTAATAAATGAATGAATGAATGAGGCAGGTTAAGACCTCAAGGTTAATATGTCCACTATAGGCTATTACCTTATACTTATTAATGTGTTCACCTACACAGTAAAGACACACTATGTTATTGAGTCATGTCCCGTCCACTGACAGAGAGATTTAAAAATCTGATACAGACTATAAAATATGTTTACGCTTCTGTATTTTTTGTATTAAAAAAATAAAAATGTATACACTTTTTTGTGGAATCCAATTGGTAGTTAGAGTCTTGCCCCAGTACGGACTCGGGAGAGGCAAAGGTCGAGAGCCGTGCGTCCCTCCGAAACACAACCCAACCGAGCCGCACTGCTTCTTGGCACAATGCCCGCTTAACCCGGAAGCCAGCCGCACCAAAGTGTCGGAGGAAACACCGTACACCTGGCGACCGTGTCAGCGTGCACTGCGCCCGGCCCGCCACAGGAGTCGCTAGGGCGCGATGGGACAAGAACATCCTTGCCGGCCAAACCCTCCCCTAACCTGGACAACGCTGGGCGAACCTGCAGGAGCGAGTCACTTCTTTGATGTTTGCAGAGAACGACAGGGTGTTGTCCAGGGTCACGCCAAGTTTCTTTGCACTCTGGGAGGAGGACACAGTGGATTTGTCAACCGTGATGGACAGGTGTTGGAGTGGGCAGGCCTTCCCCGGGAGGAAGAGCAGCTCCATCTTGTCGAGGTTGAGCTTGAGGTGGTGAACTGACATCCAAGCTGAGATATCTGCCAGGCACGCAGAGATGCGTGTCGCCA
This sequence comes from Coregonus ussuriensis, assembly GCA_031479575.1. Classification (NCBI taxonomy): domain Eukaryota; kingdom Metazoa; phylum Chordata; class Actinopteri; order Salmoniformes; family Salmonidae; genus Coregonus; species Coregonus ussuriensis. The sequence continues at coordinate 81,063,475 of CM062500.1, forward strand.
CCTGGGTGTCAGAAGGCGAAAACGAGAAATGTAGTTAACTGTCATCCGCATAGCAATGATAGGAGAGACCATGTGAGGATATGACGGAGCCGAGTGACTTGGTGTATAGAGAGAAGAGGAGAGGGCCTAGAACCGAGCCCTGGAGGACACCAGTAGTGAGAGTACGTGGTGCAGACACAGATCCTCTCCACGTCACCTGGTAGGATCGGCCTGCCAGGTAGGATGTGTCGTGTATGACGATTATGACTATTTTAGAGGAACAAAGAAAATAATGTTTATCTTAGTTCAAAAGTAGCCGTTTGTGGGGTGACGCCCCAGGGGAGACGGGTGATTGGACAGAAGAGGGAGCAACCCATCTTTTTGCATTGTTTATAAGTATATGCTGGGCGAAGAAGAAGTCAGAGCAGCCATTACAATTCGAGGACACTGCTCTCCGGGGGTTTCATGACACCTGTAACTCATGCTGAAAGCTTGTGATAATAATAAACTTATGATCAAAGGTTCAGTATGAGCGGACTCCTTTGTTTATCAGCAATAATTGCCAGCATTTACTCGATACGACAAATGGCGCCCAACGTGGGGCTGGTCTGCATCTCTCCTTTGCTCCATTCAGCCGCCAAGCTAACTCGTTCTGAAGTCATGGCCAGAAAAGGGTGAGTTTTTTCCTCACGGCTTTGGAAGGTTGTTAGTTTGGATGCTATTTGTGTACACTGGAGCGATGTACCATTAGGACCGAAATGTGCCTCGTGTGGCGTTATTGCTGAGAACTAGGGGTCTGTCATAATTATTCTAAAATTGTACAGCAATTGAAGGCAGATATTAACGGCAGATATTATGGCAGATATGGGCAGATAGAATAAAGGCAGATATGCGTATACATTAGGGCACTGTACCGCGTAAAGACCCCAGTGGGGCGATCCATGATGGGCCGAAAATCCTCTTGTGCGATTAGATGTGTATTAGGTGTGTTTTAAAGAAAAACTCGAGTTGATGGAATTTATCTGATTGTGATTATGGCTCGACATTCGTCCGACGGGGTGTCCGCTTGGGGGTAATTTCTCAGTAGATGGTCATTAAACTCACGGCAGCACAAACGGTAGAAAATAAGACAAAGAAAGGGCAGTGCAGGGTAGCTGTTGCGTGGTGCAAGCCACAGTTAGTTAAAGGCTAAGGCTAATGTTAATGCTAAATGCTGGTTGTGTTACATGCCACATTGTACATAAAGGCTAATGCTAAATGCTAATGCTAAATGCTAATTGTGTTGCGTGCTACATGCTAACGGGTGTCCTTAGGGGTGCCATTGCGATGGAATAACCCTCTTAAATTTGTTTGTGTGTTTGGTATTCAGAGTTCTACGCAAATGTGAGCTCTGTTAAGTGTAATTGTTTGATTATAAGGGGTAAAATAGTGAAGCTGTAGCGGAATGCTAGCGTTCTATTGTCTGGGAATCGTATCGTTGAATGTATTTGCGCATGCGTGGGATTTTACTAAAACTACAACACGGGATTGTGGGTAAAGTGTTATATTTCTGTTGGGCTGTGTCGCAGGGGGAGACAGAGAGACACAGACGAGGGAACAAAGAGGAAAGATTTGAAAATGAATTATATCTTCTAGTTGTTCAAGCGGCTGTTGGTTAAAGATGAAACTTGTTTTGTGACCTATTGAATTGATAAATTAGATATATGTTGACGGATTATAATAAATTAAATAAAATGACGATTAAAATAAATAAAAAGGTTATTGAGCTATTTAGTCCTGAGTTAAGTCTTAGAGTGAATGTGAACGAAGGAATATTGAATATGGTTGAAGTAACTCAGTATTGCATTAACTACTAAAATATTTTTCTATGTCTCTGTTCTTTTGTCATATGAGAGGAACAATAGGACGAGACGACAGGCAAGAGAGAGAGGGAGAAAGAGAGGGGGTGCTGACGTGACATCACGTGACGCGACAGAGGATCGAGTCAAGGGTTTGAGGCTGATTCTGTTTGCAAAATCTTCCCCTACAGGATGTTTGATGTTATGACAATTTCACATAGGCTTGGCAAATACTGATTCATTAAAAATTGCATTTTGGAGGCTATGTGCATCACTTGGGTTGATTGGAGTTGTGTTGGGAATCAAGGACTGACATTATTCTGTAAAATTAAGATAATTAGGTGCTTATAGAGCAAGGGGGTTTATGGGAATTGTAGTGATTGTAGGGTTAGAGGCTTTGTTTTTAGGATTGTAGTCTGAAGTTGGCTACTTGCATTTGATGGGTTGTGGTAAGATAGCCACTAATTGATACATTGGTAGGATAGGATATAGAAATAAAAAATTGATTTTAATTGTTCATAATTTTTAATAGATTTTTTATTTTAATTAGAAATTGTTTTTTAATAAAATTTTAAATACAACATTTTCATATTCATATTTTTATTGATTGATTGATAAAAAAAAAAAAAAAAAAAAATTGGGTTGTTTAGTTTATATTAATAATTAAAGGGGGGAAGCCATAGGCTATATAGTCTAAAATAAAATAAGTCACAATAAAGGAATATAAAAGGGTTGTTACAATGGGGAAGAAAGGACAGCAAGGCTATGAAAGTCATTACACCGGTTGATATAGTTGAGAATAGTAATCCTTTAGTTAAGGGTATTGCGAGGTTATCCGGCAAATGGAACAAACGTTGGCCTGACATTGAACAACCATGGCCAGTGGAAGGGACTCTTAGCCCTGACGTCATCAACATCATGAAAGTGCTTCTGTCAATTTACAAAGCAGATCAGAAGAAGAGAAGAAAAGGCGACAGAAAAACTAATGGCAGAAGTTAGTACACCTTTCTCACATACGGATTCAGCAAAGACACCCACCTTATGAGAAGGAAGTAGTCCTTAGGGATGTTTATCCTCAGCTTCCAGTGATCATCCAGGAGGGTGATTATTGCATCAGAGATGAAGATGAACGAATAATAGATAGAGGACAAGCAGAAACGACAATGAAGATGAATCCAAAACTCCAGAAGTAAGAAAAACCGAGATGTCTGGAAACTAAGAGAAGAATGAGGTTCGGAAAGATGAGGATGAAGATACATAAGAGAAGGAAAACTGCTGAGAAAAGAATCCCAAGAATTGGAGGAGAAGAATACATTGATGTCAAGGAAAGGCCAATAGTAAGAAGATGATGGAAGATGATATTTCAAGGACAGAACTTAGAATATAAGCTTTTGAAGAATACTGATATGTCAACAACAGGAAGAACAGGATCAAGAAACTCTCAAAAAAACTCAATCATACAATTGGTGGAGAAGGAGAAGAGAAGCTTTGGTTATGAAGAATCAGAGTGAACCAAATCAACAATCACTGTTACAGCTTCAACTGAACAATATCAAATGCAATGGTACCAGCCACCAAGGGGGGTACCAGTTATCCATATCCACAGACAGTTTCTGGACAGACACAGAATTGGAGAGGAAGAGGAAGAGAAGGCTTAGAAGGAGGAGGAAGATTTCAGCTACACTTCCAGCAACTTTCAGAAGAGTGTTATAATTGTGGACAGGTTGGTCACTTTACCTGTGAGTGCAACAAGTCAGGAGGAAACATCAGAGGGAATTTCAGAGGAAGATACAGGAGCAAGTGAAGATCATCTGGAGGACCGGTGAACCCCTACAGGGGGCCAGAGCAAAGAGTCTAGAGCCTAGAAGATACGAAGGGGGGTGTCAGCTGATAGCACCGATTAGAGAAGAAGAGAAAATACAGTGGGGAAAAAAAGTATTTAGTCAGCCACCAATTGTGCAAGTTCTCCCACTTAAAAAGATGAGAGAGTCCTGTAATTTTCATCATAGGTACACGTCAACTATGACAGACAAAATGAGGAAAAAAAATCCAGAAAATCACATTGTAGGATTTTTAATGAATCTATTTGCAAATTATGGTGGAAAATAAGTATTTGGTCAATAACAAAAGTTTCTCAATACTTTGTTATATACCCTTTGTTGGCAATGACACAGGTCAAACGTTTTCTGTAAGTCTTCACAAGGTTTTCACACACTGTTGCTGGTATTTTGGCCCATTCCTCCATGCAGATCTCCTCTAGAGCAGTGATGTTTTGGGGCTGTCGCTGGGCAACACAGACTTTCAACTCCCTCCAAAGATTTTCTATGGGGTTGAGATCTGGAGACTGGCTAGGCCACTCTAGGACCTTGAAATGCTTCTTACGAAGCCACTCCTTCGTTGCCCGGGCGGTGTGTTTGGGATCATTGTCATGCTGAAAGACCCAGCCACGTTTCATCTTCAATGCCCTTGCTGATGGAAGGAGGTTTTCACTCAAAATCTCATGATACATGGCCCCATTCATTCTTTCCTTTACACGGATCAGTTGTCCTGGTCCCTTTGCTGAAAAACAGCCCCAAAGCATGATGTTTCCACCCCCATGCTTCACAGTAGGTATGGTGTTCTTTGGATGCAACTCAGCATTCTTTGTCCTCCAAACACGACGAGTTGAGTTTTTACCAAAAAGTTATATTTTGGTTTCATCTGACCATATGACATTCTCCCAATCCTCTTCTGGATCATCCAAATGCACTCTAGCAAACTTCAGACGGGCCTGGACATGTACTGGCTTAAGCAGGGGGACACGTCTGGCACTGCAGGATTTGAGTCCATGGCGGCGTAGTGTGTTACTGATGGTAGGCTTTGTTACTTTGGTCCCAGCTCTCTGCAGGTCATTCACTAGGTCCCCCTGTGTGGTTCTGGGATTTTTGCTCACCGTTCTTGTGATCATTTTGACCCCACAGGGTTTGATCTTGTGTGGAGTCCCAGATCGAGGGAGATTATCAGTGGTCTTGTTTGTCTTCCATTTCCTAATAATTGCTCCCACAGTTGATTTCTTCAAACCAAGCTGCTTACCTATTGCAGATTCAGTCTTCCCAGCCTGGTGCAGGTCTACAATTTTGTTTCTGGTGTCCTTTGACAGCTCTTTGGTCTTGGCCATAGTGGAGTTTGGAGTGTGACTGTTTGAGGTTGTGGACAGGTGTCTTTTATACTGATAACAAGTTCAAACAGGTGCCATTAATACAGGTAACGAGTGGAGGACAGAGGAGCCTCTTAAAGAAGAAGTTACAGGTCTGTGAGAGCCAGAAATCTTGCTTGTTTGTAGGTGACCAAATACTTATTTTCCACCATAATTTGCAAATAAATTCATTAAAAATCCTACAATGTGATTTTCTGGATTTTTTTTTCTCAATTTGTCTGTCATAGTTGACGTGTACATATGATGAAAATTACAGGCCTCTCTCATCTTTTTAAGTGGGAGAACTTGCACAATTGGTGGCTGACTAAATACTTTTTTTCCCCCACTGTATCTAACAATTGAAGTACAAACAAAGGACTAGGAGAGGTGAATAGTGGAAAAGCTTTTATCTGTGTTCAGCCTAAAGAGGTTAAACATCTCACTATGTAAAATTAACTAATTAGGATAGGGATTTGAGGTAGTGAAAACAGCTAATTACTCTTAAGGAACCAATTGAGCTCTGCTATAAAAATCAAAGAGAAATTAAAATAGACATACTAATATTAGAACATATACCTATTGCATTGTTGGGAAGAGATGCATGGTGTAAATTGAATTGTACAATAAAAGATGTACACTAGACGACTGTCTGGTAGAGGATTTTAAAAGAATAGGGTTTTTGGGAATCATATTTGCTTAAAAGATAATATCATAGGAAGGATGATAATCTATTAGACTGCCTATTAGACAATCTGTCTGGAAAATAAAGTTAAAAGGGGTGACTGTTATTCTGGGTTACATTCTTACACCAAGAGATTTCAGGCTAGGCTAAAAGGTGTTTAGTCATTTGCCAAGTCTGTGTGTAAAGAAGTCAGAAGCAGGTGGGGACTTCCCAATCACATATTCTAAAATTTGGTGGTAAAGGATTTTGTGAATAAATCAGTGGAAAAGGTTTTTAAAGGTTAGGAGAAAAGATTAGATTAAAACAAGTTAGGAGAACTAGGGTTGAAGGAACTCTAAGACAGTAAGCTAAGTTTCAAAGTTAGTAGTAAGAGAGAGAGAGAGAGAACAGTGGTGAAGGACATTTTTAGAGTTTAGTGGGAAGATAGATATGGTAGGAGTTTAGATCTGTTAGGAGCAGATGCATTGAGAAAGTATGCGTTGCTGAATGATAAGAGAAGATTGAGGGTGATTGAGTATCTATAGTTACAGTTCCCAGCAGGAAGATCAAGGCAATTGTGGGTGTATTTTTTTTATAATCAAAAGTTTGAAAGTCAGGGATTAGAGGTAGGACTGAGAGTTGAAAAAGTGACACTAGTGGTGATAGATGGAAGTACAAGCAAAGAGTTCAAAGCTTTGGGGAAAATGGATGAAGTAACAACAATGACATCAACACTTCAGTCTATTATAACAACAGTGAGAAGCAATTTAACTCTTTCAACATTGATAGTTATTAAAGCCATAAATATATCGCATTTGATTATAAGGGAACCAATGGCTCCAGCACCAATTTTAGGGGGAAAAATACTTATTAGGGTTAGGATGGTGACGTTCCTCCCACATGGAGAGATAATTATGGAGAAGAAGTAGTGTTATCAGGACCAGAAGTAGAAGCTGTTGCACCTAGTCAAAGGAGGTATAGTTTGTACAACGATATGAAGTGGAAGAGGGTTATGAGTGATTGTTAATTTATTTTGCGTAATGTTACAGAGAAAGATTAGGGAGAATATATGTGTACTTATCTAGTGCAAGCATTAAAATTTGTTCCGGTTAAGAATTATTGGTTAAAAGGCTATGTAATTCGTAAAGTGACGCTTATAATGGAAGATTTGAAGTCTGTTAAAGTTTCCACAGTCACCAAAGGAGTTCAGGAAGAATATACTACAGTAGCCACTCCAACAGTAAATAATACACATAGGATATCGGTAGCTTTCCCACTAGAAGTAGTTAAGGGTGTTAATACATCAACTAAATCAACTACTTTAATGGTAACTTTGGAAAGGGATTAATGATACGATGGCAATAACAAATGTAGGAAGTATGACACCGACAACAACTTTTCTGAAATTAAAGGGGGTAGCAAGAGGGACTCAGGGGTTTATGGTACGGATAGAGAGTGCTGTCAATGGTAGTAAGGATAGGGTTAAAATAGGAGAGCAGATAGTAGTAGAGAAGAATATAGATTCATCTGAAATAGTGAAGGATACTATCATGGAGGTACAGGATGAGGTCTTTGATTTGAATGACAGACAAGGAGAGGTATCTGATCAGTACCGCTCGTTAGGGAAGAGAGAAACTAAATGGATGGGTTTGATTATTCTGTTGTAAACATTAGAGATAGTTGGGCAGGTAGGAATCTTTGGTTCCAGCGGCTAGCTCATTCTGTAAGATCAGTGAGGAATCTTGAGGGTCCATGTCTGTTGAGAATTCCAGCACCAAACATTTTAGACACGTGGGGTTCGACCTCTATCAAGTATGTGTCAATCTTATGCTTTGTGATGACTGTGGTATCAGCAACAGTCAGTAACAGATAAAATAATGTCGTTGTCAAAACATTTGTTTAAGCCTAGGTTTAGGTGTTCTTGGTTAAATTAATTACCCTATGGGAATTTGTTAGATGGGAAGTAAAATCAGGTAACAGCAAACCCTGAAGCATTGGAGGTGAAACCAGTGAGGGCTAAAAGTTGTTTTTGTTCTAATAAAACATATGATGTAAGGGGTATGTTTATGGGAATATCAGATGGTGATGATTATATGATGACTTTGGATAAGCATGAACATAAGGTTAGAGATGACAAATATAATGTTACTTTTTATGTTCCAGGTAGTAAGAACAACAAGACTTTGATGGTGAAAGATTAGCTTTTGCCTGACAATGTGACTATTGGGAATTTTAGAGATATTTGGAGGGTTTGTGGTGATGAAGCATATATATTCTTACCCTATGGATGGACAGGATGTTGTTACATGTCAACGTTGAAGCTTCCATATGAGGCTTTTACCATTAAAAGAGGGGTAGCACCGGACACAGATAAATCTGAAGCTAGGGTTGAAAATAGGGTGAAAAGAGACATGGCGACATGTCATAGTCTTCAAGCCTATCATTGAAGGATGAGTCCAAGAGAGAAGGGGGGACTTTTTCCATGGTATGGTGTAACATTTGGGAAGATCATATTGATAATATTAGTTATACTTTGAGTCCAGATAGTTCAGATATTATCACTAGGGTTATATATGCATTGAAGAATATAAGGGATGCATTTGGTAGATCTGAAGGAGCTGGATGGTCAGCGAAGACTTGGTTGCAAGATCAGTTAGGCCAGTAGGAGCAGTGATGGATTACATTTTAATAGCAGCTTTGATAAGACTGTGTGTGATGTTTGTAATTTGTTACTGACCTTTGAGAAAGCTATGATATTGAGATAGGTTGGAGTAGTGATGCCTGGAGACAACGCTCAGATGCCGTTGTTGACTGTTCCTGATCTGGATGAAGAGGGACAAGTGGAACTGGATGGATAAATATCCTTTTTGATGATTTGATCATTTTTCAATTTTTTTTTTTCAATATTAGTGTGATTTTAGTATGATTTTATGAATCAAAGGGGGGAAGTGTATGAATGAATCACAGTATCCTATTTCATTATTCTATCATTTATATTGATTCATACATCATTTATATATAATTTTTATATTCTTAGTTGATATTGATGTTTAATTTGAAAGTGTTGTTTTGCAAAAGATACTGTTTGGTCTTTTCTTTTCTTCCAGAAGCATTTGGGAGAACATGTAGAGATTGAAATACTCAAACAAGGACAATATGAAGGGACAATATGAAAGGACAATATGAAAGGACAATGACTGGAGGAGATGAAACAAGGAGGGTGTGGAAAGATTCCGATTCCATCATCAACAGTCCATTGGAAGAGGAGACTACGGGAGGAGATGAAGTGTGGTGGACTACATTCCAGTGTCTGCAATGAAATATAGACATATTTGCATGTGTAATACATAATTTGTGTCATAGCCTTAGGGATTAATTTTTGTAGAATGATATTTGATGTTATTGAATACATGTGGGGAACTTAGATGTTTTTGTTTATTTCGTGAATGCTTAGGGACAGGGAGTCTAGGCAGGGAGAGGTCCACTATAGGGTCCGATGGGTTGACCTGCCTTGGTGTGGAAATTTTTTGGATAGTATTTTGTTTGCTGGGGCTTTCATGTGTATTTAATTGCATCATAGTTTCAAATGCATTTATAAAGAGTTATGAATTCATCGGGAGTACCTAGATGGTTGCCTGGGGCAGAGGGACCGTGAGAGAATTTTACTGTCTTGATTGATAACGGTTGCCAGACAGTTTTTCGCTCTCACACTCCATAAAGATTTGTTCATATTTCATAGTAATGTATTCACACTCCATAAACATTTATTCATATTTCATAGAAAGGTATTTACACTCTAGAGGAGAATGTTTTTGGTTTAATGTTAAAGATTTTTATTTTTTATTTTTTTTATTTAACCTTTATTTAACCAGGTAAACCAGTTGAGAACAAGTTCTCATTTACAACTGCGACCTGGCCAAGATAAAGCAAAGCAGTGCGATAAAAACAACAACACAGAGTTACATATGGGGTAAAACAAAACAAAGTCAAAAATACAACAGAAATACATATAATATACAGTGTGTGCAAATTTAGCAAGTTATGGAGGTAAGGCAATAAATAGGCTATAGTGCAAAATAATTACAATTAGTATTAACACTGGAATGATAGATGTGCAAGAGATGATGTGCAAATAGAGATACTGGGGTACAAATGAGCAAAATAAATAACAATATAGGGATGAGGTAGTTGGGCGGGCTAATTTCAGATGGGCTGTGTACAGGTGCAGTGATCGGTAAGGTGCTCTGACAACTGATGCTTAAAGTTAGTGAGGGAGATAAGTGTCTCCAGCTTCAGGGATTTTTGCAATTTGTTCCAGTCATTGGCAGCAGAGAACTGGAAGGAATTGCGGCCAAAGGAGGTGTTGGCTTTGGGGATGACCAGTGAGATATACCCTGCTGGAGCGCAGACTACGGGTGGGTGTTGCTATGGTGACCAATGAGCTAAGATAAGGCGGGGATTTGCCTAGCAGTGATTTATAGATGGCCTGGAGCCAGTGGGTTTGGCGACGAATATGTAGTGAGGACCAGCCAACAAGAGCGTACAGGTCTGGGGCTTTGGAGACAAAACGGATGGCACTGTGATAGACTACATCCAATTTGCTGAGTAGAGTGTTGGAGGCTATTTTGTAAATGACATCGCCGAAGTCAAGGATCGGTAGGATAGTCAGTTTTACGAGGGCATGTTTGGCAGCATGAGTGAAGGAGGCTTTGTTGCGAAATAGGAAACCGATTCTAGATTTAACTTTGGATTGGAGATTCTTAATGTGAGTCTGGAAGGAGAGTTTACAGTCTAACCAGACACCTAGATATTTGTAGTTGTCCACATACTCTAGGTCAGACCCGTCGAGAGTAGTGATTCTAGTCGGGTGGGCGGGTGCAAGCAGCGTTCGGTTGAAGAGCATGCATTTAGTTTTACTAGTGTTTAAGAGCAGTTGGAGGCTACTGAATGAGTGTTGTATGGAATTGAAGCTCGTTTGGAGGTTTGTTAACACAGTGTCCAATGAAGGGCCAGATGTATACAAAATGGTGTCGTCTGCGTAGAGGTGGATCTGAGAGTCACCAGCAGCAAGAGCGACGTCATTGATATACACAGAGAAAAGAGTCGGCCCAAGAATTGAACCCTGTGGCACCCCCATAGAGACTGCCATAGGTCCAGACAACAGGCCCTCCGATTTGACACTATTTGATACTCTATAAGATAAATTATTACTGGTCATATTCCTATTATGTTTGTTTTCGAGACTTTTAGTTAGTCTCGAAGGGGGGATATGTCGTGTATGACGATTATGACTATTTTAGAGGAACAAAGAAAAGAATGTTTATCTTAGTTCAAAAGTAGCCGTTTGTGGGGTGACGCCCCAGGGGAGACGGGTGATTGGACAGAAGAGGGAGCAACCCATCTTTTTGCATTGTTTATAAGTATATGCTGGGCGAAGAAGAAGTCAGAGCAGCCATTACAATTCTAGGACACTGCTCTCCGGGTTTCATGACACCTGTAACTCATGCTGAAAGCTTGTGATAATAATAAACTTATGATCAAAGGTTCAGTATGAGCGGACTCCTTTGTTTATCAGCAATAATTGCCAGCATTTACTCGATACGACAGATGCAATCCAAGAGTGTGCAGAGCCTGAGACGCCCAACCCTGAGAGGGTGGAGAGGAGGATCTGATGGTTCACGGTGTCGAAGGCAGCGGATAGATCTAGAAGGATGAGAACAGAGGAGAGAGAGTCAGCTTTGGCAGTGTGGAGAGCCTCCGGGACACAGAGAAGAGCAGTCTCGGTTGAGTGATCCGTCTTGAAGCCTGACTGGTTAGGGTCAAGAAGATTGTTCCGAGAGATAGCGAGGGAGTTCGTCAGAGACCGCAAGCTCAAGTGTTTTGGAAAGAAAATAAAGAAGGGATAGGTCTGTAGTTTTTTTTTTTTACATCAGAGTCGGTCGAGTGTTGGTTTCTTGAGGAGGAGAGAAAAGTCATCCGCAGAGAGTGAGGAGGGAGGAGAAGGTGGAAAATAGTTTTCCTAGGGTTTGAAGCAGAAGCTTGACATTTAGAGTGGTAGAAAGTGGCTTTAGCAGTTGATACCGAGGAAGAGAAGGTAGAGAGGAGGGAGCTTCCTCCATTTTCCTCCTTTTTCGCTCATCTTCCCACAGCCCTGTTCTGTAAGCGATGAGCCACTCAGCCACAGAGCAGGAGGGGATGGCCGAGCAGGCCGGGAGGAAAGGGGACAGTGCTAGTCATAGGATAGCTGAGGATAAGGGCTGTGTCCCAAATGGAAGCCTATTCCCTATGGGCCCTGGTAAAAAGTAATGCACTATATAGGACATTTGCTATTTGGGACATACCCAAGTTAAAATCTTTGATAAGTCACCGTGCCTCACCGTGTCAGTCTACCCAGGTGGGTGTCACTTATCCCCCCTAGGAGCTACCTGCTAATCCTTCCCCTTATTCAGAGAGAGAGAGAGAGAGAGAGAGAGAGAGAGAGAGAGAGAGAGAGAGAGAGAGAGAGAGAGAGAGAGAGAGAGAGAGAGAGAGAGAGAGAGAGAGAGAGAGAGAGAGAGAGAGAGAGAGAGAGATAGAGAGAGAGAGCGACAGAGAGAGAGAGAGACAGAGAGAGAGAGACAGAGAGAGAGAGAGAGAGAGAGAGAGAGAGAGAGACAGAGAGAGAGAGACAGAGAGAGAGAGAGAGAGAGACAGAGAGAGAGAGAGAGAGAGAGAGAGAGAGAGACAGAGACAGAGACAGAGAGACAGAGACAGAGACAGAGTCAGAATTAAAGGTGCTACACATAAAGTCCTCTGATTTTTCCCCCCATGTGGAAGCTAGCTGAATTGCAATAGCATTAGGCTACATTCAAAACAAATCTCCCCCCTCCACCATATCACATTTCCCAGTAACATGGCAGAGACTGGCGCTTGAGCCTTTCACTTTCGGTTTTGGTTCTCCAGCTTCAAACAGCTGTAAAAACAATTTATATGTTATTGAAAATATATTTCACAGCGATTTAGATGGTACAATGATTCCCTACACTATTCAGTACTTGTTTTCTTACATAAACTGAAATTGAGCGAACAGTGTAGAATTTTATCAACCAGGAAATGACGCTAGAGAGAGAGAGAGAGAGAGAGAGACAGAGAGAGAGAGATTATGTTATTAAATCAATGTACACTAAAAACAAATGTACTATTAAAATCGGCAATAAGCAAACAGACTTCTTCTCTCAGGGACGTGGAGTGAAACAGGGCTGCCCAATAAGTCCAACACTATTTAACATCTACATTAATGAATTGGCAAAAACATTAGAAGAATCGGCAGCACCTGGTCTCACCCTACACAACACTGAAATCAATGACCTGGTGCTACTGTCTCCCACTAAGTAGGGGTTACAGCAGCGTCTAGATCATCTGCACAGATTCTGTCAGATCTGGGCCCTGACCGTTAATCTAAAAAAAACAAATATAATGATATTCCAAAAAAGGTCCGGAAATCAGGATGACAAATATAAATTCTATTTGGACACAGTTCTATTAGAACACACCAAAAATTACACATATCTAGGACTAAATATCAGCAACACAGGTAGCTTTTACATGGCTGTGAATGAGCTGAGAGACAAAGCAAGAAGAGCATTTTATGCCATTAAAAGGAATATTAAAATCGAAATTCCAATTAGAATCTGGCTAAAGATTTTCCAATCAGTTATAGAACCAATTGCTCTATATGGCAGCGAAGTATGGGGTCCGCTCTCTAATACTGAATTTACCAAATGGGACATACATTCAATCGAAATATTGCATGCAGAGTTTTGCAAGACTGTATTGCAAGTGCAAAGAAAAACTCAAAATAACGCATGTAGAATTGGGCCAATAACCCCTCCTTATTCGAATAGAAAAAAGAGCCATCAAATTTTACAACCATCTAAAAACAAGTGACCCCAAAACATTCCATCACACAGCTCTACTATGTCAAGAGATGAAACAAGAGAAGAGTCCCCTCAGCCAGCTGGTTCTGAGGCTCAGTTCACTAACCAAAACCAACCTCATAGAGCCTCAGGACAGCACTCAGAAAATCTGGCCCAACCAAATCATCACGAAGCAAAAAGAAAAATATATCACCTATTGGAAAGAAACCACAAAAAATCTAAGTGAACTTCAATGCTATTTGGCTCTAAACAGACAGTACATGGTGGCAGACTATCTATTGTTGTTGTAGTTGCTGTTAATGGTAATCCCATTTCCACTACTACTACTATTATTATTATTGCTGTTGGTCCCACCATTTTTGTTATATCTATACTTTGACAATGTAAGTCATTTTACTTGCCATGTCAATTGAATTGAATGGAATTGAGAGAGAGAAGAGACAAAGACAAAGACAGAGACAGAGACAGAGAGAGAGAGAGAGAGAGAGAGAGAGAGAGAGAGAGAGAGAGAGAGAGAGACAGAGAGAGAGAGAGAGAGAGAGAGAGAGAGAGAGAGAGAGAGACAGAGACAGAGACAGAGAGAGAGAGACAGAGAGAGAGAGAGAGAGAGAGAGAGAGAGAGACAGAGAGAGAGAGAGAGAGAGAGAGAGAGAGAGAGAGAGGAGAGAGAGAGAGAGAGAGAGAGAGAGAGAGAGAGAGAGAGAGAGAGAGAGAGAGAGAGAGAGAGAGAGAGGTGACACGAGTCACAGCTGAGGCCTCAGTGAGGATCTTCATATTGGCCGTGTCCCTATTCCTATAGTGGACTACTTTTGACCAGAGCTCCAGGGGCCTTGTAGTACACTATATAGGGAACAGGGTGTTGTTTGGGATACAGCCTTGGTCAACATCCTGCTGATGCATCTCCTTCATCAATCTACTCCCCAGGGTTGTATTTTGGGAGTTGGGAGAATTTTGCGTTTTTCAAACACCTGAAACCGCAATCTAGAGCCATAATCATTACGCTTAATTCTATGTCAAAATATATTTTTTTCTGCATATCGAAACATACCTATTGAGCTGTCTGTCTCCTGACTGGTGGTTCTTCTTTTAAAAGAAACTAAATACGCTTCTCCGCATCTCCGCTCCAATCTGAGTTAAAAGACTGAAAGGAATGAGTCTTATTCAGTACATTTAGTTATTGCTTGATTTTCTAAAGTCTACCAACCTTGCCAACAGGCGTGCCAGCTAAGATAGTTAGACAAGCTAGCTAATCCAACTTCATCAAATTGCTAGTTGGCAGAGAAACAACAATACAAATATACAGTCGGAAGTTTACGTCCACTTTGGAAAATTGGAAAACACTAAACAAACAACAACACGAAGAGCCTTCCCCTTATTCTGCGAGAGAGAGAGGGAGAGAGGGAGAGGGAGAGAGAGAGAGGGGAGAGAGAGAGAGAGAGAGAGAGAGAGAGAGAGAGAGAGAGAGAGATCAGCTTCCATATCAAATCTAAAATTCTCTAACAGAAACCGAAGAAAAGTAACAACAATGACAAATGGTTTGATGAAGAATGTAAAAACCTAAGAAAGATATTGAGAAACCTATCCAACCAAAAACACA
This sequence comes from Coregonus ussuriensis, assembly GCA_031479575.1. NCBI lineage: Eukaryota > Metazoa > Chordata > Actinopteri > Salmoniformes > Salmonidae > Coregonus > Coregonus ussuriensis. Next base: position 81,078,641 of record CM062500.1, read on the forward strand.
GAAGAGTAAGAAATCAGCTCAATGTAATTGAAGAATCCATAGACTCTAACCACTTCTGGGAAAATTGGAAAACACTAAACAAACAACAACACAAAGAGCTATTTATCCAAAACGGAGAAGTATGGGTAAACCACTTCTCCAATCTTTTTGGCCCTATAACAAAGAACAAACAGCAAAAACATATACATGAACAAATGCAAATCTTAGAATCAACTATTAAAGACTACCAGAACCCACTGGATTCTCCATTTACATTGAATGAACCACAGGACAAAATACAAACCCTCCAACCCAAAAAGGCCTGTGGTGTTGATGGTATACACTTAGGTTGGAGTCATTAAAACTCGTTTTTCAACCACTCCACAAATTTATTGTTAACAAACTATAGTTTTGGCAAGTCGGTTAGGACATCTACTTTGTGCATGACACAAGTAATTTTTCCAACAATTGTTTACAGACAGATTATTTCACTTATAATTCACTGTATCACAATTCCAGTGGGTCAGAAGTTTACATACACTAAGTTGACTGTGCCTTTAAACAGCTTGGAAAATTCCAGAAAATGATGTCATGGCTTTAGAAGCTTCTGATAGGCTAAATGACATAATTTGAGTCAATTGGAGGTGTACCTGTGGATGTATTTCATGGCCTACCTTCAAATTCAGTGCCTCTTTGCTTGACATCATGGGAAAATCAAAAGAAATCAGCCAAGACCTCAGAAATAATTTTTTTGACTTCCACAAGTCTGGTTCATCCTTGGGAGCAATTTCCAAATGCCTGAAGGTACCACGTTCATCTGTACAAACAATAGTACGCAAGTATAAACGTACTTTGGTGTGAAAAGTGCAAATCAATCCCAGAACAACAGCAAAGGACCTTGTGAAGGTGCTGGAGGAAACAGGTACAAAAGTATCTATATCCACAGTAAAATGAGTCCTATATCGGCATAACCTGAGAGGCCACTCAGCAAGGAAGAAGCCACTGCTCCAAAACCGCCATAAAAAAGCCAGACTACGGTTTGCAACTGCACATGGGGACAAAGATCGTACTTTTTGGAGAAATGTCCTCTGGTCTGATCAAACAAAAATTGAACTGTTTGGCCATAATGACCATCGTTATGTTTGGAGGAAAAAGGGGGGCCTTGCAAGCCGAAGAACACCATCCCAACCGTGAAGCACGGGGGTGGCAGCATCATGCTGTGAGGGTGCTTTGCTGCAGGAGGGACTGGTGCACTTCACAAAATAGCTGGCATCATGAGGAAGGAAAATTATGTGGATATATTGAAGCAACATCTCAAGACATCAGTCAGGAAGTTAAAGCTTGGTCGCAAATGGGTCTTCCAAATGGACAATGACCCCAAGCATACTTCCAAAGTTGTGGCAAAATGGCTTAAGGACAATAAAGTCAAGGTATTTGAGTGGCCATCACAAAGCCCTGACCTCAATCCTATAGAAGATTTGTGGGCAGAACTGAAAAAGCGTGTGCGAGCAAGGAGGCCTACAAACCTGACTCAGTTACACCAGCTCTGTCAGGAGGACTGGGCCAAACTTCACCCAAGTTATTGTGGGAAGCTTGTGGAAGGTAACCCGAAATGTTTGACCCAAGTTAAACAATTTAAAGGCAATGCTACCAAATACTAATTGAGTGTATGTAAACTTCTGACCCACTGGGAATGTGATGAAAGAAATAAAAGCTGAAATAAATCATTCTCTCTACTATTATTCTGACATTTCACATTCTTAAAATAAAGTGGTGATCCTAACTGACCTAAGACAGGGAATTAGGATTAAATGTCAGGAATTGTGAAAAACTGAGTTTAAATGTATTTGGCTAAGGTGTATGTAAACTTCCGACTTCAACTGTATATTTATTTTTTTAACAGGACAAATCTGTGGGGGCACCCTATGGGCATGACGCCTCTGAATGATGGACAGCAATATTCAAACCGTGCCTCTGATTTTCAAGCAGATTTAAAGTCAGGACTGAGACTGGACTCTTCGGGAACACTCAACACCTCTTGGAAAGCCATTTGGGTGTGTCTTTGGCATTCAAATGTATGTAATTGCCCCATGAAAATTCAACTATAACCCGGGGTTAGCTATTCAGAAAGAAGGGTTTGCTCCTTTCATATTTGTTTTAATCCTGACAATCTCCCCAGTCCCTGCCGGTGACAAGCATACCCATAACATGATGCTGCCACCACATTACTTGATAATACAGAGTGTTTCATTCTGTGATGTGTTGTATTGGATTTTAAGCCAAAAAGTTAATTTCTTTGCCATGTTGTCTTGCAGTATTACTTAAGGGCCTAGTTGCAAACATAATGGATGATTAGAAATATATTGTTCAATACAGGCTTCCTTCTTTTCACTTTGTCATACACACAAAAATATAAAAAGATAGGTTCCTCAAGTTATTTTACAGACAAATCAACACTAGAGCAGAGGGGACGTGGTACAGTCCATCAACACTAGAGCAGAGGGGACGTGGTACAGTCCATCAACACTAGAGCAGAGGGGACGTGGTACAGTCCATCAACACTAGAGCAGAGGGGACGTGGTGCAGTCCATCAACACTAGAGCAGAGGGGACGTGGTACAGTCCATCAACACTAGAGCAGAGGGGACATGGTACAGTCCATCAACACTAGAGCAGAGGGGACGTGGTGCAGTCCATCAACACTAGAGGAGAGGAGAGGGGACGTGGTACAGTCCATCAACACTAGAGCAGAGGGGACGTGGTGCAGTCCATCAACACTAGAGGAGAGGGGACGTGGTACAGTCCATCAACACTAGAGGAGAGAGGACGTGGTACAGTCCATCAACACTAGAGGAGAGGGGACGTGGTGCAGTCCATCAACACTAGAGCAGAGGGGACGTGGTGCAGTCCATCAACACTAGAGCAGAGGGGACGTGGTACGGTCCATCAACACTAGAGGAGAGGGGACGTGGTACAGTCCATCAACACTAGAGCAGAGGGGACGTGGTACAGTCCATCAACACTAGAGCAGAGGGGACGTGGTACAGTCCATCAACACTAGAGCAGAGGGGACGTGGTACAGTCCATCAACACTAGAGCATAGGGGACGTGGTACAGTCCATCAACACTAGAGGAGAGGGGACTTGGTACAGTCCATCAACACTAGAGCAGAGGGGACGTGGTACAGTCCATCAACACTAGAGGAGAGGGGACGTGGTACAGTCCATCAACACTAGAGCAGAGGGGACGTGGTACAGTCCATCAACACTAGAGCAGAGGGGACGTGGTACAGTCCATCAACACTAGAGCAGAGGGGACATGGTACAGTCCATCAACACTAGAGGAGAGGAGAGGGGACGTGGTACAGTCCATCAACACTAGAGCAGAGGGGACATGGTACAGTCCATCAACACTAGAGGAGAGGGGACGTGGTACAGTCCATCAACACTAGAGCAGAGGGGACGTGGTACAGTCCATCAACACTAGAGCAGAGGGGACGTGGTACAGTCCATCAACACTAGAGCAGAGGGGACGTGGTACAGTCCATCAACACTAGAGGAGAGGGGACATGGTACAGTCCATCAACACTAGAGCAGAGGGGACGTGGTACAGTCCATCAACACTAGAGCAGAGGGGACGTGGTACAGTCCATCAACACTAGAGCAGAGGGGACGTGGTACAGTCCATCAACACTAGAGGAGAGAGGACGTGGTACAGTCCATCAACACTAGAGCAGAGGGGACGTGGTACAGTCCATCAACACTAGAGCAGAGGGGACGTGGTACAGTCCATAGTCTAAAGTCCACAAAGACTATCTCAAAGTATCCCTGTACAGTCGTGGTCAAAAGTTTTTGAGAATGACACAGTTATTGGTCTTCACAAAGTTTGCTGCTTCAGTGTTTTTAGATCTTTTTGTCAGATGTTACTATGGTATACTGAAGTATAATTACAAGCTTTCCATAAGTGTCAAAGGCTTTTATTGACAATTACATTAAGTTTATGCAAAGAGTCTATGTTTGCTGTTTTGACCCTTCTTTTTCAAGACCTCTGCAATCCGCCCTGGCATGCTGTCAATTAACTTCTGGGCCACATCCTGACTGATGGCAGCCCATTCTTGCATAGTCAATGCTTGGAGTTTGTCAGAATTTGTGGGTTTTTGTTTGTCCACCCGCCTCTTGAGAATTGACCACAAATTCTCAATGGGATTAAGGTCTGGGGAGTTTCCTGGCCATGGACCCAAAATGTCGATGTTTTGTTCCCCGAGCCACAGTTATCACTTTTGCCTTGTGGCAAGGTTCTCCATCATGCTGAAAAGGCATTGTTCATCACCAAACTGTTCTTGGATGGTTGGGAGAACCCCCTAGATTTGGGGGTTAAAAGTGTGTGTGTGTATGTATGTGAGATTTCTTATGGTCCTCTGTAGCTCAGCTGGTAGAGCACGGCGCTTGTAACGCCAAGGTAGTGGGTTCGATACCCGGGATACACAAAAATATATATATATGTATGCACGCATGACTGTAAGTCGCTTTGGATAAAAGCGTCTGCTAAATGGCTTATCATTATCCTAGAAGTTGCTCTCGGAGGATGTGTTGGTACCATTCTTTATTCATGGCTGTGTTCTTAGGCAAAATTGTGAGTGAGCCCACTCCATTGGCTGAGAAGCAACCCCACACATGAATAGGCTCCTGAGTGGCGCAGTGGTCTAAGGCACTGCATCGCAGTGCTAACTGTGCCACTAGAGATCCTGGTTCGAATCCAGGCTATGTCGCAGCCGGCCGCGACCGGGAGACTCATGGGCGGCGCACAATTGGCCCAGTGTCGTCCAGGGTAGGGGAGGGAATGGCCGGCAGGGATGTAGCTCAGTTGATAGAGCATGGCGTTTGCAACGCCAGGGTTGTGGGTTCGATTCCCATGGGGAGCCAGTATAAAAAATAAAATAAATATATATTCACTAACTGTAAGTCGCTCTGGATAAGAGCGTCTGCTAAATGACTAAAATGTAATGTAAATGTCTCAGAATGCTTTACTGTTGGCATGACACAGGACTGATGGTAGCGCTCACCTTGTCTTCTCCGGACAAGCTTTTTTCCGGATGCCCCAAACAATCGGAAAGGGGATTCAATGACTTTACCCCAGTCCTCAGCAGTCTAATCCCTGTACCTTTTGCAGAATATCAGTCTGTCCCTGATGTTTTTCCTGGAGAGAAGTGGCTTCCTCGCTGCCCTTCTTGACACCAGGCCATGCTCCAAAAGTCTTCGCCTCACTGTGCGTGCAGATGCACTCACACCTGCCTGCTGCCATTCCTGAGCAAGCTCTGCACTAGTGGTGCCCCAATCCCGCAGCTGAATCAACTTTAGGAGACGGTCCTGGCGCTTGCTGGACTTTCTTGGGCGCCCTGAAGCCTTCTTCACAACAATCGAACCTCTCTCCTTGAAGTTCTTGATGATCCGATAAATGGTTGATTTAGGTGCAATCTTACTAGCAGCAATATCCTTGCCTGTGAAGCCCTTTTTGTGCAAAGCAATGATGACGGCACGTGTTTCCTCAAAGGTAACCATGGTTAACAGAGGAAGAACAATGATTTCAAGCACCACCCTCCTTTTAAAGCTTCCAGTCTGTTATTCTAACTCAATCAGCATGACAGAGTGATCTCCAGCCTTGTCCTCGTCAACACTCTCACCTGTGTTAACGAGAGAATCACTGACATGATGTCAGCTGGTCCTTTTGTGGCAGGGCTGAAATGCAGTGGAAATGTTTTTTGGGGGTAAGTAAATTTTCATGGCAAAGAGGGACTTTGCAATTAATTGCAATTAATCTGATCACTCTTCATAACATTCTGGAGTATATGCAAATTGCCATCATAAAAACTGAGGCAGCAGACTTTGTGAAAGTTAATATTTGTGTCATTCTCAAAACGTTTGACCACGACTGTTGTCATGAACCCTGCATCCTGAGTCGGTTCCTGCCTGTATTGCCATTGTTCTGCTCGGAATCTCCAGTTTCCTGAGGGTTCGTGAATGCTCCCGGCCTGGTTGCCGGGCGACGTTGCTAGGCGGGAGATCTCCCGATTAACCGCACCTGCATCTCATCAGCGGTCTGCACACCTGGTCCTGATCATCACCCTTCTTAAGCCCTGACCTGACATCCATTCCCTGCCGGATCGTTAGCCATGAACAGTATGTTTGTCAGTGTATCAGCCTTGGAGTTTCTAGCGTTAGTTTTGTTGTTTTGCACCTTGTTGGCTTACCGTGTACTTACCTCCGTTTTGTTTCTATCTGCAGTCAATCTCCCGGAACCTTCACCCAACCCCTGCCTGGTTGTCGGCGGCTGCCGAGCCATTCTTGGATCTGCCACTGCACCTCCACCAACTCATCTCCGCCACCCGCTCTGTCCCCTGGATTATTCTACATCGTTTTTTTGAATCTGTTAAATAAATACTAACCTTCGTTTCAACTCACCTTGTCCTGGTCTGCTTCTGGGTTCTGGCTTAGTAAACCGTGACAACTGTATAATCTGTGAATCCCCATGCAGACTTTGACACTTGGAGAGTCTTTCTGAGTCTTTGAAAGAGTCTACAATATGAGTACTTTAGAGATGCAAAAAATTGAATCAAAGTTTATTTGTTTACATGCTTTGTAAACAACAGGTGTAGACTAACAGTGAAATGTTTACTGACGGGCCCTTCACAACAACACAGAGAGAAAGATAGAAAGATAATAGAAAGATATTAACACGAGGAATAAATACACAATGAGTAACGTTAACTTGGCTATATACACGGGGTAGCAGTACAGAGTCGACGTGCAGGGGTACGAGGTAATAGAGGTAGATATGTACATATAGGGAGGGGTAAAGTGACTAGGAAACAGGATCGATATTAATAAGTAGCAGCAGCATATGTGATGAGTCAAAAGAGTTAGTGCAAAGGGGGGTCAATGCAGGAAGAGGTGTTGTCGTGCGTAGGTGTTCCTCTTGTCCAGGTATGAGAGGGCAGTGTGGAGTGCAATAGAGATTGCGTCATCTGTGTTGGGGCGGTATGCGAATTGGTGTGGGTCTAGTGTGTCTGGGATGATGGTATTTGATGTGAGCCATGCTTTCAAAGTCTTTCATGGCTACAGATGTGAGTGCTATGGGGCGATAGTCATTTTGACAGGTTACCTTGGCGTTCTTGGGCTCAGGGACTATGGTGGTCTGCTTGAAACATGTAGGTATTACAGACTGGGTCAGGGAGAGGTTGAAAATGTCAGTGGAGACACTTGCCAGCTGGTCAGGGCATACTCTGAGTACACATCCTGGTAATCCATGCAGCCTTGTGAATGTTAACCTGTTTAAAGGCCTTACTCACATCGTCTACGGATAGTGTGATCACACAGTCGTCAGGAACAGCTGGTGCTCTCATGCCTGGTTCAGTGTTGCTTGCCTCGAAGCGAGCATAGAAGGCATTTAGCTTGTCTGGTAGGCTGGCGTTGCTGGGCAGCTCACAGATGGTTTCCCCCTGCCACGTCAGAGTGTCAGAGCCGGCATGGTAGGATTCCATCTTAGTCCTATATTGATGCTTTACCTGTTTGATGGTTCGTCTGAGGTCGTAGCGGTCCTGAGCGCTCTGGAGCAGGTTTTCATCAAGGATTTCTCTGTAATTTGCTCCGTTCATCTTTGCCTCGATCTTGACTAGTCTCCCAGTCCCTGCCACTGAAAAACATCCCCACAGCATGATGCTGCCACCACCATGCTTCACAGTAGGGATGGTGCCAGGTTTCCTCCAGACGTGACGTTTGGCATTCAGGCCAAAGAGTTCAATCTTGGTTTCAACAGACCAGAGAATCTTGTTTCTCATGGTCTGAGAGTCTTTAGGTGACTGAGTAGCTTGCTGGCTGACTGGGTGGCTGGCTTGCTGGGTGGCTGGGTGGCTGGCTTGCTGGGTGGCTGGCTCACTGGGTGGCTGGCTGGGTGGTTGGGTGGCTGGCTGGATGGTTTCTCCACTCTGTGACCTGCATCATGCTCAGCTCAGCTCATTTTAGCCACCTATGCATGCACACACACACACACACACACACACACACACACACACACACACACACACACACACATATACTGGCTGTGACCTGAATCTCATGGTCCGGTCAGGTCAGCCTTTCTGTTCTGTTCTGTTCTGTCATGTAGGCTACAGACACACGTGGGCTGCGTCCCAAATGGCACCCTATTCCCTTTATAGTACACTACTTTAGACCAGAGGCCCCATAGGGAATAGGGCACCCTTGGAGCCTCCCTAGATGATGTCTCTATTGAGACAGATTAGCCTACTAGCTAGAGTAGATAAGAGACATCCACACAGTTACGTGTCATCAATCGTCATGTGTAGTCTGCCTGTCACTGTTCATGACCACACTCTTAGAAAAAAGCCTAAAAGGGTTCTTCGGCTGTCCTCATAGGAGAACCCTTTGAAGAACTGCTTTTTGGTTGCAGGGAGAACCCTTTTGGTTCCAGGTAGAACCCTTTTGGGTTCCATGTAGAATATTTTCTACAGAGGTTTCTACATGTAACCCAAAAGAGTTCTATCTGGAACCAAAAAGGGTTCTACTGTGTGGACAGCCGAAGAACCCTTTTGGAACCCTCTGTTCTAAGAGTGCAGTAACAGTTGCCTGGACCAGAACCCAATGTGCCCATTTGGGACGCATCCAGTTGCCCCTCAAGGATAAATAAAGTTTATTGAATGGAATTGACTTTGTTCACAGCAGCCAGCTGTAGTTGGTATTGAAATAAAGTTGTCTGATTTGCTGCCTGATCTAGCTGCTTTCCCTCTCTCTCAATTCAGTTCAATTCAAGGGGCTTTATTGGCATGGGAAACATATGTTAACATTGCCAAAGCAAGTGAAATAGATAATAAATAAAAGTGAAATAAACAATAAAAAGTTAACAGTAAATATCACTCACAAAAGTTCCAAAATAATATATTATGTCTATATACAGAGTTGTAACGATGTGCAAATAGTTAAAGTAAAAAAGGGAAGAAAATAAATAAACATAAATATGGGTTGTATTTACAATGGTGTTGGTTCTTCACTGGTTTCTCTCTCTCTCTCTCTCTCTCTCTCTCTCTCTCTCTGTCTCTCTCTCTCTCTCTCGCTCTCTCTCTCTCTCTCTCTCGCTCTCTGTCTCTCTGTCTCTCTCTCTCTCTCTCTCTCTCTCTCTCTCTCTCTCTCTCTCTCTCTCTCTCTCTCTCTCTCTCTCTCTCTCTCTCTCTCTCCCTCTCCTTCTCCCTCTCTGCAGTCAGTCAGTCATTAAGGGCTGGATTCAAGCCTTAACGCGGAAGATCCGCACTAAAATGTAAAGGTAATTTCCGATTGAGCCGACATATGCAGCGTTTACCGTGAATGCAATCTCCACAAACGTGGGAACATTGCCTTTAAATTTAAAATCGAGCTATAACGCAGATCTTCTGCGATACTTTGGCGATATGGATTGAATCCAGCCTCATAGCATTGCGGTACCAGCTCTGTGTTAATCTGTGCGCATTTTAATGAATGTTGTCCGAAGCTGTGTGCTCTGCTTCCCAGAGAGCTCCTGAAGGTCAGGGCTGCACCTCACACAGCAGATGTTAACAACATCGCTATGGCTGGGATGCAAGACAATGGACCGTTCTCTCTCTCTCTGCCTCTCTGCCTCTCTCTCTCTCTCTCTCTCTCTCTCTCTCTCTCTCTCTCTCTCTCTCTCTCTCTCTCTCTCTCTCTCTCTCTCTCTCTCTCTCTCTCTCACACACACACACACACACACACACACACACACACACACACACAGGGTTGTCAGGTTATCAGTGTAACTTGCCTAAAGAAGACAGCTCCACAAGACCTCTTGGTATTTTCTAGGTGGTTTTAAAGGAAGTATTTGTCTTGATCGTTGGTTCTCATTCTGACAGCCTTATCTCACCATAAGAGATGCGTATTCTCGCATTGACTGACTTAAAGGTAGACTCAGCGCAATGACGCAGCACCGCAGATATTGAGATGAGCGAGATGCCAAACTTTGCTCTCAAACAGTCACACACAGTAACCTAAGCATGTGCCCGGGTTGAGCATCACTCTATCACAGCCTGGTAGCCAGGGCACCAAAACAGCAGAGAAGTTGAGCATCACTCTTTCACAGTCTGGTAGGGATGACACTAATTGAATGGAAGACACTAAATAATCTTATATAATGTCACAAGCAATACATGCTAACTCTTCCAGGTGGTGTACTATGCTGTATACATGCCTATACATTCAGTCCATTTCACAGAGCTATAGGTTGTAGGATATCCTGTGGAGAAGGTTCCTGCTCGTCAGGTCTCACCACACACTTGTTGTAAAAGACCATTTGCTTTCTTTGGCTCACCTGGCTAATTAATGGTTTAGACGAACTAACTCTGAAGTACAACGTCTTACATTTCTGCATCTTATTCTGAACCAGACATTTAATGACTTATCTATGTCAAGACTATAAATACTATATTGTTCTCTAGAGGTGTTAGACTGTGGGAACACGAAACAAACTAACCAACTCCTGTCTGACAACAGGCGGTACAGTCACCACGGTCTGGCTTTATTGGACAGTAGCGCTATCTTGGCTAACAGTACTCTAGATATTTCTGAATCCTAACTTCCACTCAGGTAAAGTGCCTAACTTCAATCTGAGTGTCTCATTTTAAGTGTCGTCTGACAACAGGCCAGACCAGCCTGCTAGCCTTCTATAGTATCAGCCAGACCAGCCTGCTAGCCTTCTATTGTATCAGCCAGATCAGCCTGCTAGCTTTCTATTGTATCAGCCAGACCAGCCTGCTAGCCTTCTATTGTATCAGCCAGACCAGCCTGCTAGCCTTCGATAGTATCAGCCAGACCAGCCTGCTAGCCTTCTATTGTATCAGCCAGATTAGCCTGCTAGCCTTCTATTGTATCAGCCTGACCAGCCTGCTAGCCTTCTATTGTATCAGCCAGACCAGCCTGCTAGCCTTCTATAGTATCAGCCAGACCAGCCTGCTAGCCTTCTATTGTATCAGCCAGATCAGCCTGCTAGCCTTCTATTGTATCAGCCAGACCAGCCTGCTAGCCTTCTATTGTATCAGCCAGACCAGCCTGCTAGCCTTCTATTGTATCAGCCAGACCAGCCTGCTAGCCTTCTATAGTATCAGCCAGACCAGCCTGCTAGCCTTCTATTGTATCAGCCAGATCAGCCTGCTAGCCTTCTATTGTATCAGCCAGACCAGCCTGCTAGCCTTCTATTGTATCAGCCAGACCAGCCTGCTAGCCTTCTATTGTATCAGCCAGACCAGCCTGCTAGCCTTCTATTGTATCAGCCAGACCAGCCTGCTAGCCTTCTATTGTATCAGCCAGACCAGCCTGCTAGCCTTCTATTGTATCAGCCAGACCAGCCTGCTAGCCTTCTATTGTATCAGCCAGAATAGCCTGCTAGCCTTCTATTGTATCAGCCAGACCAGCCTGCTAGCCTTCTATTGTATCAGCCAGACCAGCCTGCTAGCCTTCTATTGTATCAGCCAGACCAGCCTGCTAGCCTTCTATTGTATCAGCCAGACCAGCCTGCTAGCCTTCTATTGTATCAGCCAGACCAGCCTGCTAGCCTTCTATTGTATCAGCCAGACCAGCCTGCTAGCCTTCTATTGTATCAGCCAGACCAGCCTGCTAGCCTTCTATTGTATCAGCCAGACCAGCCTGCTAGCCTTCTATTGTATCAGCCAGACCAGCCTGCTAGCTTTCTATTGTATCAGCCAGACCAGCCTGCTAGCCTTCTATTGTATCAGCCAGACCAGCCTGCTAGCCTTCTATTGTATCAGCCAGACCAGCCTATTGTATCAGCCAGACCAGCCTGCTAGCCTTCTATTGTATCAGCCAGACCAGCCTGCTAGCCTTCTATTATATCAGCCAGACCAGCCTGCTAGCCTTCTATTGTATCAGCCAAACCAGCCTGCTAGCCTTCTATTGTATCAGCCAGACCAGCCTGCTAGCCTTCTATTGTATCAGCCAGACCAGCCTGCTAGCTTTCTATTGTATCACCTCAGCCAGACCAGCCTGCTAGCCTTCTATTGTATCAGCCAGACCAGCCTGCTAGCCTTCTATTGTATCAGCCAGACCAGCCTGCTAGCCTTCTATTGTATCAGCCAGACCAGCCTGCTAGCCTTCTATTGTATCACCTCAGCCAGACCAGCCTGCTAGCCTTCTATTGTATCGGCCATACCAGCCTGCTAGCCTTCTATTGTATCAGCCAGACCAGCCTGCTAGCCTTCTATTGTATCAGCCAGACCAGCCTGCTAGCCTTCTATTGTATCAGCCAGACCAGCCTGCTAGCCTTCTATTGTATCAGCCAGACCAGCCTGCTAGCCTTCTATTGTATCAGCCAGACCAGCCTGCTAGCCTTCTATTGTATCAGCCAGACCAGCCTGCTAGCCTTCTATTGTATCAGCCAGATCAGCCTGCTAGCCTTCTATTGTATCAGCCAGACCAGCCTGCTAGCCTTCTATTGTATCAGCCAGACCAGCCTGCTAGCCTTCTATTGTATCAGCCAGACCAGCCTGCTAGTCTTCTATTATATCACCTCAGCCAGACAAGCCTGCTAGCCTTCTATTGTATCAGCCAGACCAGCCTGCTAGCCTTCTATTATATCACCTCAGCCAGACCACCATCTTGGGTTAGTTAGGAGGGGACACAGAGACACAGAAGATAAGACTATCCAAAATGGCACCCTATTCCCTATATAGGGCACTACTCAGAAAATCAAACAGCCCTGGTCAAAAGACACAGTCTATATTGGATGTGCTCCATCTTGATGTATGGTGTTAGTTCACACCCCGTCACTGTCTATTTGGTCTCAGTGTGTTCAGGCTGCTACCCCTACTCCCTCCTCTACCCCGTCTCCCCCCTCGTCTCCACTCTCCCTCGTCTCCTCCCTCGTCTCCACTCTCTCTCCCCCCCCCCCCCCCCTCATCTCACCTTTCCCTCGTCTGCCCTCTCTCCCGTCTCCCCTCTCCATGGTCTCCCCCCCTCGTCTCCCCTCTCCCTCGTCTCCTCCCTCGTCTCCACTCTCTCCCTTCTCCCCCCCTCATCTCACCTTTCCCTCGTCTGCCCTCTCTCCCGTCTCCCCTCTCCATGGTCTCCCCCCCTCGTCTCCCCTCTCCCTCGTCTCCCCCCTCTTCTCCCCTCACTCCCATATCCCCTCGTCTCCCCCATCCCCTCTGCCTGCTGCTCCCTGTCCAGTAAAACGTTTTAACTTAAATGTATCATGTCCTATTGTGTTAGTCTTAGTCGTCCCTCACCTTGTGAGGCTCCTCAGGCGACAGCGCTATTTCCTTTCTTCTGTTCTTCCCCTCTTCCTTCATCCCTCCTTTCCTATTTGATCTTCTTTCCTGGTTCTTGGGTATAATAAGGTTTTTCCTATTTTGTTGCATTACAACCTGTAATTTAAAGGATTTTTATTTGGATTTCATGTAATGTGCATACACAAAATAGTCCAAATTGGTGAAGTGAAATGAAAAAAATAACTTGTTTCAAAAAATTTGAACAAATAAATAACGGAAAAGTGGTACGTTCACCACCTTTGCTATGAAGCCCCTAAATAAGATCTGGTGCAACCAAATATCTTCAGAAGTCACATAATTAGTTAAATAAAGTCCACCTAGATGTGCCAAGCTTATAGAGACATACCCCAAGAGACTTGCAGCTGTAATTACTGCAAAAGGTGGCTCTACAAAGTATTGAATTTGGTGGGGCTGAATAGTTATGCACGCTCAAGTTTTCTGTATTTTTGTCTTATTTCTTGTTTGTTTCACACATTTTTTTATTTTGCATCTTCAAAGTGGTAGGCATGTTGTGTAAATCAAATGATACAAACCCCCCTCCCCATTTTAATTCCAGGTTGTAAGGCAACAAAATAGGATGCCAAGGTTGGGTGAATACTTTCGCAAGCCACTGTACATGTCTGTTTGCCTAATTTCTTCACTGCTTTAATAGTAATGATTTTCCAGGTTATTGGGTATAAGGTTTGTCATACTCGTGTAAATCCGTTTGTGTTTACAACCTTTAGCTTACATTTCTTGGGGGAGTGCTTTAGGAGTTAAGATGCATAGCTTACAGAGATACATCTCAATCAATCGCTCTACATATTGATCAGGGAGTCACTGTAATTCTCAACACTTTTTTTGTTGTTGTTTTATTCTTACTTTTTTGTTTAAAATAAATGCACTGTTGGTTAAGGGCTGCAAGTAAGCATTTCACTGCAATGTCTGCACCTGTTGTATTCTGCGCATGTGACCAATAAAATTTTATTTTATTTTATTTTATTTTATTTGATTTAATGTCATGCCGGTCAGCTGCTATAACTCCATTGATTTTCTAGAGCTCAGATTGCATTTTAAAGGTGCGTCTATGTTGGAGATGATTTAACCAAGCAGGTTTTCATTTTGGTCATTTAGTTGAGTTGAAATCCCAGTTTGCTTTGTCCCCCCCCCCATTCTGTTATTTGATTGGACAGGGAGGAGGAGTACAGCTCCCTGCCTACCTAGCACTCTGCACACCTTTCAAAAGCACCTACATTTTGCCAAATGTCAGGTATCTAAGGCTTCAGTACAAAGCATTAGCCTCCGCCAACGAACCGTGAGGAGGAGAGGAGTCAGGAGTCTGGTTGGCCTGAAGGTGTACAGCCTGTAACTAGCTTAGCAGTATCCACAGAGACCGTCCTGTAGCTAGCCTAGCAGTATCCACAGAGACCATCCTGTAGCTAGCTTAGCAGTATCCACAGAGACCGTCCTGTAGCTAGCTTAGCCGTATCCACAGAGACCATCCTGTAGCTAGCTTAGCAGTATCCACAGAGACCATCCTGTAGCTAGCTTAGCAGTATCCACAGAGACCGTCCTGTAGCTAGCTTAGCAGTATCCACAGAGACCGTCCTGTAGCTAGCTTAGCAGTATCCACAGAGACCGTCCTGTAGCTAGCCTAGCCGTATCCACAGAGACCAAAAAAAAAAAAAAAAAAAAAGGTGTAAAGTGGTTATCCCACTGGCTATAGGGTGAATGCACCAATTTGTAAGTCGCTCTGGATAAGAGCGTCTGCTAAATGACGTAAATGTGCCCTTGAGCAAGGCACTTAACCCTAATTGCTCCTGTAAGTCGCTCTGGATAAGAGCGTCTGCTAAATGACTAAAATGTAAAATGTAAGATGTAATCCTGTAACTAGCCTAGCCGTATCCACAGAGACCATCCTGTAGCTAGCTTAGCAGTATCCACAGAGAACCATCCTGTAGCTAGCTTAGCAGTATCCACAGAGACCATCCTGTAGCTAGCTTAGCAGTATCCACAGAGACCATCCTGTAGCTAGCTTAGCAGTATCCACAGAGACCATCCTGTAGCTAGCTTAGCAGTATCCACAGAGACCATCCTGTAGCTAGCTTAGCAGTATCCACAGAGACCATCCTGTAGCTAGCTTAGCAGTATCCACAGAGACCATCCTGTAGCTAGCTTAGCAGTATCCACAGAGACCATCCTGTAGCTAGCTTAGCAGTATCCACAGAGACCATCCTGTAGCTAGCTTAGCAGTATCCACAGAGACCGTCCTGTAGCTAGCTTAGCAGTATCCACAGAAACCATCCTGTAGCTAGCTTAGCAGTATCCACAGAGACCATCCTGTAGCTAGCTTAGCAGTATCCACAGAGACCATCCTGTAGCTAGCTTAGCAGTATCCACAGAGACCATCCTGTAGCTAGCTTAGCAGTATCCACAGAGACCATCCTGTAGCTAGCTTAGCAGTATCCACAGAGACCGTCCTGTAGCTAGCTTAGCAGTATCCACAGAGACCGTCCTGTAGCTAGCTTAGCAGTATCCACAGAGACCATCCTGTAGCTAGCTTAGCAGTATCCACAGAGACCATCCTGTAGCTAGCTTAGCAGTATCCACAGAAACCATCCTGTAACTAGCCTAGCAGTGGCTGAGGTCCCAAATGACACCCTGTTCCTTTTATAGTGCACTGCTGTTGACCAGCGCAACAAAGGGCTCTGGTCCAAACGTAGTGCACTATAAAGGGAACAGGGTGTCATTTGGGAGACGTCCACCAGTGTCCACACGACCACAGCCACTATCTTAGACATGGAGGGATATAATCAGGTGTATTGGGAGGAGAGGAGATAGTGGGTCCACTTGCTCTATATGGTAGTCCAGGGACAGACCAGCGGGCAAAACGGGTTGTAATGGCGTCATTTCCGCCAGAGCCGTGGGAAGCCTAAAGTATACTGAACTGCGGATCTGTTCCTACAGCATCAACGTGGTCTCAGGGCAATTCGTATTATTCTGTATGTAAATCTGTGAAACTCCATTTTGTTAGATATGTTATGTTACGCTAGGTTACATTATGAATGGAATAGCGGTCATACAATATCATATGAATTTGAGGACGAATAGTATCATACGTCTTACCCGGTTGTAGAATAGCGTACGAATTGGATGATGTAACTTATCATACATCTTGGAGGACGTATAGTATGGCATGTCTTTATCTGAGACCAGATTGCTTGTTGCGCTGTAGCAACAAAGGAGAATTACGGGGAGAATTTACGTTAGCGGTTAGGGGAATTGGGTTACGTTTAGAATGAGGGTTAGGGGAAGGGGGTTAGCTAAAATGCTACAGTTGTCTCCGACGTGACTCGAAAATGCAATCTTTGGTTTGCTAGGCTGTTGCGGATTACTCCCGTCCTCCCCGACCAACCTCTCTACTTAATTTTCTGTCTCAAGTAACTAGACCATTAGTAGGTATCATACATCTTGGAGGTGCTCAGAAATACCTAAAGTATATTTAATTTGGCTCTTAGGCCAGGCTGACAGTATGTGACCACCGAATTTCACTCTAGCTGACTCTAGTTCCCTCTAGCTCATACGTATCTGTCCCTGGACCATACAGTATATCCCCTCTCCCTCGTCTCCCCTTTCCCTCGTCTGTAGATATACTGTATGGAGGTCCAGGGACAGAGCCCTAGATTTATAGACAGCCCCGGGCCTAGAGGTAGGTAAAGAGACCCCAGGCATACTGAACTGTGGATCCGTTCCCAAGTGACCACCAAGTCACTTCCTCTACCTCATCAGTTTCCCTCAGGGGTGGATCCTCTGTGATTGGCTATGATATGATCCATCAGTTGATACATATCTTAGATATTGTATATATTTTTTTTAAACAGTTTTTTACTGGTCAATGTGTACCGGTATGGTTATTGATTCCAGTGCATTCTGGTCCGGTATTCATAAAGCGTCTCAGAGTTGGAGATGTTCTGATCTAGGATCAGTTTTGCAGCTCTCCCCCTCTCCCCCTCTCTCTCTCTCATCGTTCAGCCTTTGGCAATATTTAATAAAAATATCATCGCCTTTTTTTCAAAAGTAAATTTTCGTTCAATAAAATGTGTTATTCTGACATTTCAGGTTGGATGAGCGAGGAGAAATTATTTATATATTATCTCATAACTTTGACTCTTTATTCTACCTTGCATTGATCTTTCATAGTGTTACTGTATACTTTACTTTGCTTGTATTATATGGTAGATCTATTGAGAAATATAGTCTGTTATAATGTATGTCTGTCATTTTGAAGGATCTCTTCTAGTGAATAATTCTGACTCTTGATAAAAAGCAGCAGATTCCAGGACAGGAGAGAAGTGACCTTGGTGCACTGTGTTACAGAATCCAGGAGGACAGGAGAGAAGTGACCTTGGTGCACTCTGTTACAGAATCCAGGAGGACAGGAGAGAAGTGACCTTGGTGCACTCTGTTACAGAATCCAGGAGGACAGGAGAGAAGTGACCTTGGTGCACTGTGTTACAGAATCCAGGAGGACAGGAGAGAAGTGACCTTGGTGCACCCTGTTACAGAATCCAGGAGGACAGGAGAGAAGTGACCTTGGTGCACCCTGTTACAGAATCCAGGAGGACAGGAGAGAAGTGACCTTGGTGCACTGTGTTACAGAATCCAGGAGGACAGGAGAGAAGTGACCTTGGTGCACTGTGTTACAGAATCCAGGAGGACAGGAGAGAAGTGACCTTGGTGCACTGTGTTACAGAATCCAGGAGGACAGGAGAGAAGTGACCTTGGTGCACTCTGTTACAGAATCCAGGAGGACAGGAGAGAAGTGACCTTGGTGCACTCTGTTACAGAATCCAGGAGGACAGGAGAGAAGTGACCTTGGTGCACTGTGTTACAGAATCCAGGAGGACAGGAGAGAAGTGACCTTGGTGCACTCTGTTACAGAATCCAGGAGGACAGGAGAGAAGTGACCTTGGTGCACTCTGTTACAGAATCCAGGAGGACAGGAGAGAAGTGACCTTGGTGCACTGTACTACAGAATCCAGGAGGACAGGAGAGAAGTGACCTTGGTGCACTGTGTTACAGAATCCAGGAGGACAGGAGAGAAGTGACCTTGGTGCACTGTGTTACAGAATCCAGGAGGACAGGAGAGACGTGACCTTGGTGCACTGTGTTACATAATCCAGGAGGACAGGAGAGAAGTGACCTTGGTGCACTGTGTTACAGAATCCAGGAGGACAGGAGAGAAGTGACCTTGGTGCACTGTGTTACAGAATCCAGGAGGACAGGAGAGAAGTGACCTTGGTGCACTGTGTTACAGAATCCAGGAGGACAGGAGAGAAGTGACCTTGGTGCACTGTGTTACAGAATCCAGGAGGACAGGAGAGAAGTGACCTTGGTGCACTCTGTTACAGAATCCAGGAGGACAGGAGAGATGTGACCTTGGTGCACCCTGTTACAGAATCCAGGAGGACAGGAGAGACGTGACCTTGGTGCACTCTGTTACAGAATCCAGGAGGACAGGAGAGAAGTGACCTTGGTGCACTGTGCTACATAATCCAGGAGGACATGAGAGAAGTGACCTTGGTGCACTGTGTTACAGAATCCAGGAGGACAGGAGAGAAGTGACCTTGGTGCACTCTGTTACAGAATCCAGGAGGACAGGAGAGAAGTGACCTTGGTGCACTCTGTTACAGAATCCAGGAGGACAGGAGAGACGTGACTTTGGTGCACTGTGCTACATAATCCAGGAGGACAGGAGAGAAGTGACCTTGGTGCACTGTACTACAGAATCCAGGAGGACAGGAGAGAAGTGACCTTGGTGCACTGTGTTACAGAATCCAGGAGGACAGGAGAGAAGTGACCTTGGTGCACTGTGTTACAGAATCCAGGAGGACAGGAGAGACGTGACCTTGGTGCACTGTGTTACAGAATCCAGGAGGACAGGAGAGAAGTGACCTTGGTGCACTGTGTTACAGAATCCAGGAGGACAGGAGAGACGTGACCTTGGTGCACTGTGTTACAGAATCCAGGAGGACAGGAGAGAAGTGACCTTGGTGCACTCTGTTACAGAATCCAGGAGGACAGGAGAGAAGTGACCTTGGTGCACTGTGTTACAGAATCCAGGAGGACAGGAGAGAAGTGACCTTGGTGCACTGTGTTACAGAATCCAGGAGGACAGGAGAGAAGTGACCTTGGTGCACTCTGTTACAGAATCCAGGAGGACAGGAGAGACGTGACCTTGGTGCACCCTGTTACAGAATCCAGGAGGACAGGAGAGAAGTGACCTTGGTGCACTCTGTTACAGAATCCAGGAGGACAGGAGAGAAGTGACCTTGGTGCACTGTGCTACATAATCCAGGAGGACAGGAGAGAAGTGACCTTGGTGCACTGTGTTACAGAATCCAGGAGGACAGGAGAGAAGTGACCTTGGTGCACTCTGTTACAGAATCCAGGAGGACAGGAGAGAAGTGACCTTGGTGCACTCTGTTACAGAATCCAGGAGGACAGGAGAGACGTGACTTTGGTGCACTGTGCTACATAATCCAGGAGGACAGGAGAGAAGTGACCTTGGTGCACTGTACTACAGAATCCAGGAGGACAGGAGAGAAGTGACCTTGGTGCACTGTGTTACAGAATCCAGGAGGACAGGAGAGAAGTGACCTTGGTGCACTCTGTTACAGAATCCAGGAGGACAGGAGAGAAGTGACCTTGGTGCACTGTGCTACATAATCCAGGAGGACAGGAGAGAAGTGACCTTGGTGCACTGTGTTACAGAATCCAGGAGGACAGGAGAGAAGTGACCTTGGTGCACTCTGTTACAGAATCCAGGAGGACAGGAGAGAAGTGACCTTGGTGCACTCTGTTACAGAATCCAGGAGGACAGGAGAGAAGTGACTTTGGTGCACTGTGCTACATAAACCAGGAGGACAGGAGAGAAGTGACCTTGGTGCACTGTACTACAGAATCCAGGAGGACAGGAGAGAAGTGACCTTGGTGCACTGTGTTACAGAATCCAGGAGGACAGGAGAGAAGTGACCTTGGTGCACTCTGTTACAGAATGCAGGAGGACAGGAGAGAAGTGACCTTTGCGGTGGCGATTTTAGCCTGTAAATCTTGGTGGGGGAAACTCCCATTTTTTTTGGGGGGGGGGGGGGGGGGGGAATGCCAGCGAAGCCACAACACAACACTAAACAATACATTAATTGCACTATAACGGTGACAAACGGTGCCCACAAACTGTTAGGGCCTACATAAAGCTGTCCCAACAGCAGTCTCAACACCTTACCACTGCTACACCTGGCTATCAGCGGAGCCTTGTCTGGCAGCGAAACAGTTCATTCAGCCTCATTTACTGCCTTTTGAAAAAACATAGCTGATACGGCTGACTTGCTTAAACAAATGTTGTTCTACTGACATGTACAAACTAATTGACATGTACAAACTATGGCATAAGGGGAAGACATTAATGAGCGAGCTAGGACGGACGTAGTCAATATAACTATTTGTTCAGCACTTTTGAAATGTACGGCGACAGAATTCAGAACATGGGCCGGACTCATCCGATGGCATTGAGGAGTATACCACAGTCACCGGCCTCATCAATAAGTGCATTGACGACGTTGTCCCCACAGTGACCGTAGGTACATACCCCAACCAGAAGCCATGGATTACAGGCAACATCCGCACTGACCTAAAAGGTAGAGCTGCCGCTTTCAAGGAGCGGACCCACTCCAATTTGCATACCGCACCAACAGATCCACAGATGACGCAATCTCTATTGCACTCAACACTACCTTTTCCCACCTGGACAAAAGGAACACCTACGTGAGAATGCTGTTCATTGACTACAGCTCAGCGTTCAACACCATAGTGCCCACAAAGCTCATCACTAAGCTAAGGACCCTGGCACTGAACACCTCCCTCTGTAACTGGATCCTGGACTTCCTGACGGGCCGGGTGGTAAGGGTAGGTAACAACACATCTGCCACGCTGATCCTCAACACCGGGGCCCCTCAGGGGTGCGTGCTTAGTCCCCTCCTGTACTCCCTGTTCACCCACGACTGCGTGGCCAAACACGACACCAACACCATCATTAAGTTTGCTGACGACCCAACAGTGGTAGGCCTGATCACCGACAACGACGAGACAGCCTATAGGGAGGAAGTCAGAGACCTGGCGGTGTGGTGCCAGGACAAAAACCTCTCCCTCAACGTGACCAAGACAAAGGAGATGATTGTGGACTACAGGAAAAGGACGCCAAACACGCCCCCATTCTCATCGAGGTGGTTGTAGTGGAGCAGGTTGAGAGCTTCAAGTTCCTTGGTGTCCACATCACCAACAAACTATCATGGTCCAAACACACAAAGACAGTTGTGAAGAGGGCACGACAATGCCTATTCCCCCTCAGGAGACTGAAAAGATTTGGCATGGGGCACCATTGAGAGTATCCTGACTGGTTGCATCACGGCAACTGCTCGGCCTCCGACCGCAAGGCACTACAGAGGGTAGTGCGTACGGCCCAGTACATCACTGGGGCCAAGCTTCATGCCATCCAGGACGTCTATACAAGGCGGTGTCAGAGGAAGGCCCTAAAAATTGCCAAAGACTCCAGCCACCCTAGTCATACACTGTTCTCTCTGCTACCGCACGGCAAGCGGTACCGGAGCGCCATGTCTAGGTCCAAAAGGCTTCTTAACAGCTTCTACCCCCAAGCCATAAGACTGCTGAACATAGTCACTTTACCCCTACCTACATGTACACTACCAGTCAAAGGTTTTAGAACACCTACTCAAGGGTTTTTCTTTATTTTTACTATTTTCTGCATTGTAGAATAATAGTGAAGACATCAAAACTATGAAATAACACATATGGAATTATGTAGTAACCAAAAAAGTGTTAAATAAATCAAAATATATTTTATATTTGAGATTCTTCAAATAGCCACCCTTTGCCTTGATGACAGCTTTGAACACGCTTGGCATTCTCTCAACCAGCTTCATGAGGTAGTCACTTGGAATGCATTTCAATTAACAGGTGTGCCTTCTTAAAAGTTAATTTGTGGAATTATACAGAAGATCGCCCTATTTGATAAAAGACCAAGTCTATATTATACTGCTCAAAAAAATAAAGGGAACACTAAAATAACACATCCTAGATCTGAATGAATAAAATAATCTTATTAAATACTTTTTCCTTTACATAGTTGAATGTGCTGACAACAAAAGCACACAAAAATTATCAATGGAAATCAAATTTATCAACCCATGGAGGTCTGGATTTGGAGTCACCCTCAAAATTAAAGTGGAAAACCACACTACAGGCTGATCCAACTTTGATGTAATGTCCTTAAAACAAGTCAAAATGAGGCTCAGTAGTGTGTGTGGCCTCCACGTGCCTGTATGACCTCCCTACAATGCCTGGGCATGCTCCTGATGAGGTGGCGGATGGTCTCCTGAGGGATCTCCTCCCAGACCTGGACTAAAGCATCCGCCAACTCCTGGACAGTCTGTGGTGCAACGTGGCGTTGGTGGATGGAGCGAGACATGATGTCACAGATGTGCTCAATTGGATTCAGGTCTGGGGAACGGGCGGGCCAGGCCAGTCCATAGCATCAATGCCTTCCTCTTGCAGGAACTGCTGACACACTCCAGCCACATGAGGTCTAGCATTGTCTTGCATTAGGAGGAACCCAGGGCCAACCGCACCAGCATATGGTCTCACAAGGGGTCTGAGGATCTCATCTCGGTACCTAATGGCAGTCAGGCTACCTCTGGCGAGCACATGGAGGGCTGTGCGGCCCCCCAAATAAATGCCACCCCACACCATGACTGACCCACCGCCAAACCGGTCATGCTGGAGGATGTTGCAGGCAGCAGAACGTTCTCCACGGCGTCTCCAGACTCTGTCACGTCTGTCACGTGCTCAGTGTGAACCTGCTTTCATCTGTGAAGAGCACAGGGCGCCAGTGGCGAATTTGCCAATTTTGGTGTTCTCTGGCAAATGCCAAACGTCCTGCATGGTGTTGGGCTGTAAGCACAACCCCCACCTGTGGACGTCGGGCCCTCATACCACCCTCATGGAGTCTGTTTCTGACCGTTTGAGCAGACACATGCACATTTGTGGCCTGCTTGAGGTCATCTTTTACATTTTTTTTAACATTTTAGTCATTTTAGCAGACGCTCTTATCCAGAGCGACTTACAGTTAGTGAATACATTTTTATTTATTTTTATACTGGCCCCCCGTGGGAATCGAACCCACAACCCTGGCGTTGCAAACGCCATGCTCTATCAACTGAGCTACATCCCTGCCGGCCATTCCCTCCCCTACACTGGACAACGCTGGGCCAATTGTGCGCCGCCCATGAGTCTCCCGGTCGCGGCCGGCTGCGACAGATCCTGGATTCGAACCAGGATCTCTAGTGGCACAGTTAGCACTGCGATGCAGTGCCTTAGACCACTGCGCCACTCAGGAGCTCGTCTGGCAGGGCTCTGGCAGTGCTCCTCCTGCTCCTCCTTGCACAAAGGCGGAGGTAGCAGTCCTGCTGCTGGGTTGTTGCCCTCCTACGGCCTCCTCCACGTCTCCTGATGTACTGGCCTGTCTCTTGGTAGTGCCTCCATGCTCTGGACACTACGCTGACAGACACAGCAAACCTTCTTGCCACAGCTCGCATTGATGTGCCATCCTGGATGAGCTGCACTACCTGAGCCACTTGTGTGGGTTGTAGACTCCGTCTCATGCTACCACTAGAGTGAAAGCACCGCCAGCATTCAAAAGTGACCAAAACATCAGCCAGGAAGCATAGGAACTGAGAAGTGGTCTGTGGTCACCACCTGCAAAACCAGTCCTTTATTGGGGGTGTCTTGCTAATTGCCTATAATTTCCACCTGTTGTCTATTCCATTTGCACAACAGCATGTGAAATTTATTGTCAATCAGTGTTGCTTCCTAAGTGGACAGTTTGATTTCACAGAAGTGTGATTGACTTGGAGTTACATTGTGTTGTTTAAGTGTTCCCTTTATTTTTTTTAGCAGTGTATATTAACAGCTCAAATAAGCAAAGAGAAACGACAGTCCAGAATTACTTTAAGATATGAAGGTCAGTCAATACGGAACATTTCAAGAACTTTGAACGTTTTTTCAAGTGCAGTCGCAAAAACCATCAAGCGCTATGATGAAACAGGCTCTCGTGAGGACCGCCACAGGAATGGAAGACCCAGAGTTACCTCTGCTGCACAGGATAAGTTCTTTAGAGTTATCAGCCTCAGAAATTGCAGCCCAAAAAAATGCTTCACAGAGTTCAAGTAACAGACACATCTCAACATCAACTGTTCAGAGGAGACTGTGTGAATCAGGCCTTCATGGTCGAATTGCTGCAAAGAAACCACTACTTAAGGACACCAATAAGACACCTGCTATCCAGATGTTTTACTATGATACCTGCTATCCTAATGTTTTACCATCCTGCCTGCTATGCTAATGTTTTACTATGCTGCCTGCTATCCAAGATTAGCCGTAGACGCAAGCTGTTTGATAACACCAGTGTTTATTTTAGCTGTTGAGTGATGTGTCTTGTGTAGTTATATAATTGCAAACATCCATTTGCTCTGCGGGAGATGTCAGCACGTTCACTCTAATCAAAAACTCAATATAAATAATCAGTTGTTGTGATTTTTGAATTCAGAAGGAATATTTTACAAATCACCTAAAAAAACACCCATTGTCTCTGAAAGGAATGATATTTATACAGTGGGGGAAAAAAGTATTTAGTCAGCCACCAATTGTGCAAGTTCTCCCACTTAAGAAGATGAGAGAGGCCTGTAATTTTCATCATAGGTACATGTCAACTATGACAGACAAATTGAGATTTTTTTTCTCCAGAAAATCACATTGTAGGATTTTTTATGAATTTATTTGCAAATTATGGTGGAAAATAAGTATTTAGTCACCTACAAACAAGCAAGATTTCTGGCTCTCACAGACCTGTAACTTCTTCTTTAAGAGGCTCCTCTGTCCTCCACTCGTTACCTGTATTAATGGCACCTGTTTGAACTTGTTATCAGTATAAAAGACACCTGTCCACAACCTCAAACAGTCACACTCCAAACTCCACTATGGCCAAGACCAAAGAGCTGTCAAAGGACACCAGAAACAAAATTGTAGACCTGCACCAGGCTGGGAAGACTGAATCTGCAATAGGTAAGCAGCTTGGTTTGAAGAAATCAATTGTGGGAGCAATTATTAGGAAATGGAAGACATACAAGACCACTGATAATCTCCCTCGATCTGGGGCTCCACGCAAGATCTCACCCCGTGGGGTCAAAATGATCACAAGAACGGTGAGCAAAAATCCCAGAACCACACGGGGGGACCTAGTGAATGACCTGCAGAGAGCTGGGACCAAAGTAACAAAGCCTATCATCAGTAACACACTACGCTGCCAGGGACTCAAATCCTGCAGTGCCAGACGTGTCCCCCTGCTTAAGCCCAGGCCCGTCTGAAGTTTGCTAGAGTGCATTTGGATGATCCAGAAGAGGATTGGGAGAATGTCATATGGTCAGATGAAACCAAAATATAACTTTTTGGTAAAAACTAAACTGAGTTGCATCCAAAGAACACCATACCTACTGTGAAGCATGGGGGTGGAAACATCATGCTTTGGGGCAGTTTTTCTGCAAAGGGACCAGGACAACTGATCCATGTAAAGGAAAGAATGAATGGGGCCATGTATCGTGAGATTTTGAGTGAAAACCTCCTTCCATCAGCAAGGGCATTGAAGATGAAACGTGGCTGGGTCTTTCAGCATGACAATGATCCCAAACACACCGCCCGGGCAACGAAGGAGTGGCTTCGTAAGAAGCATTTCAAGGTCCTGGAGTGGCCTAGCCAGTCTCCAGATCTCAACCCCATAGAACATCTTTGGAGGGAGTTGAAAGTCTGTGTTGCCCCAAAACATCACTGCTCTAGAGGAGATCTGCATGGAGGAATGGGCCAAAATACCAGCAACAATGTGTGAAAACCTTGTGAAGACTTACAGAAAACGTTTGACCTGTGTTATTGCCAACAAAGGGTATATAACAAAGTATTGAGAAACTTTTGTTATTGACCAAATACTTATTTTCCACCATAATTTGCAAATAAATTCATTAAAAATGGTACAATGTGATTTTCTGGATTTTTTTTTCTCATTTTGTCTGCCATAGTTGACGTGTACCTATGATGAAAATTACAGGCCTCTCTCATCTTTTTAAGTGGGAGAACTTGCACAATTGGTGGCTGACTAAATACTGTGAGTGAAGGAAGGTCGATTAATCTCCTCCCAGCAGAGACATCAGAGATCATCCCTGATGTCATGGTGCATGTCCTGGGTTAACACGAGGAACCTCAGCTGTCATCCCTGATGTCATGGTGCATGTCCTGGGTTAACACGAGGAACCTCAGCTGTCATCCCTGATGTCATGGTGCATGTCCTGGGTTAACACGAGGAACCTCAGCTGTCATCCCTGATGTCATGGTGCATGTCCTGGGTTAACACGAGGGACCTCAGCTGTCATCCTTGATGTCATGGTGCGTGTCCTGGGTTAACACGAGGAACCTCAGCTGTCATCCCTGATGTCATAGTGCGTGTCCTGGGTTAACACGAGGAACCTCAGCTGTCATCCCTGATGTCATGGTGCGTGTCCTGGGTTAACACGAGGAACCTCAGCTGTCATCCCTGATGTCATGGTGCATGTCCTGGGTTAACACGAGGAACCTCAGCTGTCATCCCTGATGTCATGGTGCATGTCCTGGGTTAACACGAGGAACCTCAGCTGTCATCCCTGATGTCATGGTGCATGTCCTGGGTTAACACGAGGGACCTCAGCTGTCATCCCTGATGTCATGGTGCATGTCCTGGGTTAACACGAGGAACCTCAGCTGTCATCCCTGATGTCATGGTGCATGTCCTGGGTTAACACGAGGGACCTCAGCTGTCATCCCTGATGTCATGGTGCATGTCCTGGGTTAACACGAGGAACCTCAGCTGTCATCCCTGATGTGTCATGGTGCATGTCCTGGGTTAACACGAGGAACCTCAGCTGTCATCCCTGATGTCATGGTGCATGTCCTGGGTTAACACGAGGAACCTCAGCTGTCATCCCTGATGTGATCATGACTCCTTTATTAACAGGTGATCAGTCCAATGTGTCATGACTCCTTTATTAACAGGTGATCAGTCCAACGTGTCATGACTCCTTTATTAACAGGTGATCAGTCCAACGTGTCATGACTCCTTTATTAACAGGTGATCAGTCCAACGTGTCATGACTCCTTTATTAACAGGTGATCAGTCCAACGTGTCATGACTCCTTTATTAACAGGTGATCAGTCCAACGTGTCATGACTCCTTTATTAATGGCGCCGGAGGGGATGGCTGCCGTTTTATGGACTCTTAACCGTGCTATTTTGTGTGTTTTTTCGCATTGTTTGCAACTTATTTTGTACATAATGTTGCTGCTACCGTCTCTTATGACCGAAAAGAGCTTCTGGACATCAGAACAGCAGTTACTCACCTTGAACTGGACTAATAATTTGTCTTTAATGAGTCGGACGAGAGGGATTTGCTCCAGACACCCGACAGGGCCCTCATCCCCGTCATTCACAGTAGAAAGAAAAGGAGATATCGCTGTTACGGATACAGGTATCCTGTGTTTTTGTGTGTTTCTCTCCTTCTGCCCTAATCACAGGTGTCCTGTATGTTCCTGATTGGTGGTCGTTGAGGTGTCTGCTGATTGGACCAATCAGTGAACATTCCTGTGAATAGCACCACCTGTTACTCGTTTGTTCAATCACACAGCCCATTGTATAAAAACCACGGTGGTGTCCTGTGTGTTGTGTACTCACTAAGTTGTTGGTTACCCTATTGGTAACTTTATTAGAATCTATTTCTTTACCTGAGTGTGGATACTGTTGTATCCTGTGTGGTGTGTACTTATATAATTGCTGATTACCCTGTTTGGTAGCTTTGTGTGTTTCTGGGAAAAGGGGAGTTTAAGCTAGTTGCCCTTGGGCGTACATTACCCGTAGGAAGAACTCTGTCTATAAACACTAGTGAGACCTGAGCGGACCACCCACTGTATTTTTGTATGGTAGCAGTAGCCTAGCGGTTCTTGAGGCAGGCAAGATCAGTTTAGGGGGTTTTACACTATTGTTTCATTTCTTGGGTCCTGCTCAGCCCTTTTTCCCAAACCCTTACCGTGTGTTCAGAAATAAACACTTTGTGTTTGACGGTAGTTCATGGTTGTTGTGCCATTTTTGGTTCTCACTGTTCCCTGCCACACTTATAATTTACATGAATTTATGTTACGGGTCTCATGTCCATCCACCCTAGATGTTTAGAGCCACGGGGTTCGTAACAATCGCAGAAGGAGATCGGGGTGCTCGGTAAGGAGCCGGCGGCGGGTGGCTAATCTGCCTTTGCCATCGATACTATTGGCCAAATTACAATCGCTTGATAATAAAGTGGACGAACTACAGGCAGGAAGATCCTACCAACGGGACATTAAAAACTGTAATATCTTATGTTTCACCGAGTCGTGGCTGAACGAAGACATGAATAACATACAGCTGGCGGGTTATACACTTTATCGGCAGGATAGAACATCAGCCTCTGGTAAGACAAGGGGTGGCGGTCTATGTATATTTGTAAACAACAGCTGGTGCACGATATCTAAGGAAGTCTCGAGGTTTTGGTCGCCTGAGGTAGAGTATCTCATGATAAGCTGTAGACCACACTATCTACCAAGAGAGTTTTCATCTATATTCTTCATAGCTGTCTATTTACCACCACAAACCGATGCTGGCACTAAGACCGCACTCAACCAGCTGTATAAGGCCATAAGTAAACAGGAAAACGCTCATCCAGAGGCGGCACTCCTAGTGGCCGGGGACTTAAATCAGTTTTACCTCATTTCTACCAGCATGTTAATTGTGCAACCAGAGGGAAAAAAACTCTAGACCACCTTTACTCCACACACAGAGATGCATACAAAGCTCTCCCTCACCCCCCATTTGGCCAATCTGACCATAATTATATCCGCCTAATTCCTGCTTACAAGCAAAAACTAAAGCAGGAAGCACCAGTGACTCTGTTAATAAAAAAGTGGTCAGATGAAGCAGATGCTAAGCTACAGGACTGTTTTGCTAGCACAGACTGGAATATGTTCCGGGATTCTTCCGATGGCATTGAGGAGTATACCACATCAGTCACTGGCTTCATCAATAAGTGCATCGATGATGTCGTCCCCACAGTGACCGTACGTACATACCCCAACCAGAAGCCATGGATTACAGGCAACATCCGCATTGAGCTAAAGGGTAGAGCTGCCGCTTCCAAGGAGCGGGACTCTAACCCGGACGCTTATAAGAAATCCCGCTATGCCCTCTGACGAACCATCAAACAGGCAAAGAGTCAATACAGGACTAAGACTGAATCGTACTACACTGGCTCTGACGCTCGTCGGATGTGGCAGGGCTTGAAAACTATTACAGACTACAAAGGGAAGCACAGCCGCGAGCTGCCCAGTGACACAAGCCTACCAGACGAGCTAAATTACTTCTATGCTCGCTTCGAGCCAAGTAACACTGAAACATGCATGAGAGAATCAGCTGTTCTGGACGACTGTGTGATCAAGCTCTCCGTAGCCGATGTGAGTAAGACCTTTAAACAGGTCAACATTCACAAGGCCGCAGGGCCAGAAGGATTACCAGGACGTGTACTCCGAGCATGCGCTGACCAACTGGCAAGTGTCTTCACTGACATTTTCAACCTCTCCCAGTCTGAGTCTGTAATACCAACATGTTTCAAGCAGACCACCATAGTCCCTGTGCCCAAGAACACTAAGGTAACCTGCCTAAATGACTACCGACCCGTAGCACTCACGTCTGTAGCCATGAAGTGCTTTGAAAGGCTGGTCATGGCTCACATCAACACCATTATCCCAGAAACCCTAGACCCACTCTAATTTGCATTTTGCCACAACAGATCCACAGATGATGCAATCTCTATTGCGCTCCACACTGCCCTTTCACACCTTGACGAAGGGCCGCCCCCAGGTGGTAAGGGTAGGTAACAACACATCCACCACGCTGATCCTCAACACGGGGGCTCCTCAGGGGTGCGTGCTCAGTCCCCTCCTGTACTCCCTGTTCACTCATGACTGCATGGCCAGGCACAACTCCAACACCATCATTAAGTTTGCCGATGACACAACAGTGGTAGGCCTGATCACCGACAACAACGAGACAGCCTATAGGGAGGAGGTCAGAGACCTGGACTACAGGAAGAAGAAGTGCGCCAAGTCTAGGTCCAAGAGGCTTCTAAACAGCTTCTACCCTCAAGCCTTAAGACTCCTGAACATCTAATCAAATGGCTACCCAGACTATTTGCATTGCCCCCCTCCCCCCTTTTACGCTGCTGCTACTCTCTGTTTATTATCTATGCATAGTCACTTTAATAACTCTTCCTACATGTTTTGTTTGATTTGATCAGTCCAATCACACCGTAGCACTGTGAAGCACTGTGCATAGGCTGACGGGTAATCTGTGTGTATGTGTGTGTGTGTGTGTATGTGTGTGTGTGTGTGGAAGTGTGTGTGTGTGGATGTGTGTGTGTGTGTGTGTGTGTGTGTGTGTGTGTGGATGTGTGTGTGTGTGTGTGTGTGTGTGTGTGTGTGTGTGTGTGTGTGTGTGTGTGGATGTGTGTGCGTAGGTGGATGGGTAACCTGGGCTCCAGGCAGAACACCACTCATACTGATGATTCATTATTACTGCACAGAGTTGAACACACACACACACACACACACACACACACACACACACTACACACACACACACACCCACACACACTCTCTCTCTCTCTCTCTCTCTCTCTCTGTCCATTATTACACTACATGGTGTAATACAGACAGTGGCTATGTCCTCTTCATGTCAATTATCTCCTAACAAGTGTTCACTCCGAGGTCATTAACCAGACCTGTGTGTGTCTTAACCAGACCTGCTGAACCTCAAAGGCATGCGTCCCTAATGCCACCTTTATTATCTACATAGTGCACTACATCTGACCAGGGCCCAAAGGGTGTAGGGAATAGGGTTCCATTTGGGACACGGCCCCCTGCTATTCTCCAACAGACAGGTGTAGAGGTGGTGGTGGGGGGGGGTGGGGGGGGGGGGGTGTGAACTGACTCTAAAGAAGTCTTCATTCTCTGTAGTTCAGAGGGACATGTAAGACTAGCCGGGTCTCAGATCTGTTTCAGCTGTCTTGCCAAGGCACAACTCCTTGGCAAGACAGCACAAACAGATCTGGGTCCAAGCCAGTAAGATATATTTTATAGCCTGTGTTTTACGGAGGAGGTGTGTGATTCGTAGACTCTAAGAAGTCATCATTCACCTTAGTTCCGTCAGAGGGACATGTGACACGTCAGTCTTTTTTTTTTCTTAACCTCTGATTTGACCAACCAGTAGGTCTTCCTCTGAGAGTGTGTCCACTTGCATTGGAGAGGGTTCTTCTTTAAGTTTCTTCCGTGTAGGGAGTTTTTCCTGGCCACATCTGCATTGCTTACCCTTTGGGGTTTAGGCAGGGTATCTGTAAAGCGCTTTGTGACAACGGATTATGTAAAAAGGGCTTCATAAAGTACATTTGATTGATTGATTGCTATCCTGCCCAGTGAGCCACAGCGTGTTCCGTGCAAAGGTTGGCATCACCAGCACTGTGCTTCAGTAGATTGACCAGACGGACTGGACTTGAGATTCTAGCTGACTCTCTCTCTCTCTCTCTCTCTCTCTCTCTCTCTCTCTCTCTCTCTCTCTCTCTCTCTCTCTCTCTTACCGTACTTCCGTTATTTGACGTCTTAATGTAAATCTAGGTCATCATCATTTTTTGATGGGCGGACATGTTTGACCATCAGTTTATGTGTACTTACAGGTTTTAAAAGATCCCACTAGCTCTCTGGATCAACCAGATTAGCCCATTAAATTGGGAATCAACACAATGCATAGTTGATAATTATGCTAACTATGCTAATTATGCTTATCACAGTGTTAATTGTGTGATTTACATAATTATCAATGTCACACTCTGGCTCCGGGACTTGTATTTGAGCCAGGGTGTATTCGTTTTGTTGGGGTTTGTTTTGGTTAGGTTGGGAATAGGGTGTGTTCATTTGGGTGTGTGTGGTTTTGGTTAGTTCTTGTGTAGTCATGTGACTCCCAATCGGAGGTAACGAGTGTCAGCTGTCGGCTCGTTATCTCTGATTGGGAGCCATATTTAATCTGTATCTTTGGGTGTTGTGGGTTTTTGTTCCATGTTCAGTCATTGTCACTGTTGGACTTCACTATCGTCTTTTTGTTTTGTATTTACGTGCTTTACTCATTAAAGTCAACATGTTCGCTACAAACGCTGCGCTTTGGTCCGCTTCCTTAGACGACCGTGACAGAAAAACCCACCACAAAAGGACCAAGCAGCGGGTCCAGGAGCAAAGGGTCTGGACATGGGAGGAGATTTTGGACGGAAAAGGGTCCTGGACTTGGGAGGAAATCCTGGATGGGATGGATCGACGGCCATGGTGTGAAACAGTGGAGAGGCGACTGAGAGAGGAGCAACGGCGTCAGCAGGGCCATCGTCGGAGGGACGAGAGGCAACCCCAAAAAGTTTTGGGGGGGGGCACATGGCTTGGGCGGCTGGGCAGCAGGAGGCTGCCACAGGGAGACGTGGAGAGAAGGCTACCGGTTTACGGGAGCCATTGGCGAGTAGAGGGAGGGAAGCAGTTGAGGCACGGCGTAAGAGACTGAGGTGTGTTACCAGTCCGGTCCGGCCCGTTCCTGATCCCCGGTTAAGGCCAGTGGTGTGTGTTCCCAGTACGGGCCGGCCTGTTCCTACTCCATGCATCAAGCCCACAGTGTGCGTCGCCAGTCCAGCCCGGCCGGTTCCTGCTCCACGTACTAAGCCTACGGTGTACGTGGCCAGCCCAGCCCGACCTGTTCCTGCTCCACGTACCAGACCCACGGTGTGCGTCGCCAGTCCAGCCCGACCTGTTCCTGCTCCACGTACCAGACCCACGGTGTGCGTCGCCAGTCCAGCCCGGCCGGTTCCTGCTCCACGTACTAAGCCTACGGTGTACGTCGCCAGCCCGACCCGGCCTGTTCCTGCCACTCGCACCAAACCTACGGTGCGAGTCGTCAGCCCGGTCCGGCCTGTTCCTGCCACCCGCACCAAGTTTACGGTGCGCGTCGCCAGCCCGACCCGGCCTGTTCCTGCCACTCGCACCAAACCCACGGTGCGCGTCGCCAGCCCGGTCCGGCCTGTTGCTGCTCCCCGCACTAGCCCTGAGATGCGTGTCCTCAGCCCGGGACCACCAGTTCCGGCACCACGCACTAGGCCTTATGTGCGTCCCCAGGGTCCAGCATGCCCTGTTGCTACTCCCCGCACTAGCCCTGAGATGCGTGTCCTCAACCCGGGACCACCAGTTCCGGCACCACGCACCAGGCCTATAGTGCGTCTCGGCCGGCCAGAGTCTGCCGTCTGCCCAACGGCGCCTGAACTGCCCGTCTGCCCAACGCCGTCTAAGCCGCTCGTCTGCCATGAGCCTTCAGAGCCGTCCGCCAGACCGGAGCCGCTAGAGCCTTCCGCCAGACAGGAGCAGCCGGAGCCTTCCGCCAGACAGGACCAGCCAGAGCCTTCAGCCAGCCATGAGCAGCCAGATCCGTCAGCCAGCCATGAGCAGCCAGATCCGTCAGCCAGCCATGAGCAGCCAGATCCGTCAGCCAGCCATGAGCAGCCAGATCCGTCAGCCAGCCATGAGCAGCCAGATCCGTCAGCCAGCCATGAGCAGCCAGATCCGTCAGCCAGCCATGAGCAGCCAGATCCGTCAGCCAGCCATGAGCTGTCCAGCCGGGATCCGCCAGAGCCGTCCAGCCGGGATCCGCCAGAGCCGTCCAGCCGGGATCCGCCAGAGCCGTCCAGCCGGGATCCGCCAGAGCCGTCCAGCCGGGATCCGCCAGAGCCGTCCAGCCGGGATCCGCCAGAGCCGTCCAGCCGGGATCCGCCAGAGCCGTCCAGCCGGGATCCGCCAGCCAGCCAGGATCCGCCAGCCAGCCAGGATCCGCCATTCAGTCCGGTGCTGCCCCTTAGTCCGGTGCTGCCCCTTAGTCCGGTGCTGCCTCTTAGTCCGGTGCTGCCCCTTAATCCGGGTGGGTTAAGTTGGAGGGTGGTCAGTTGGAGGAGGCTACGGAAGCGGGTAGTGACTATGGTGGGGTGGGGACCACGACCAGAGACCCAGCCCTCCCTTGGTTAGCCCTAGTTGAGGCGCGGTCGCAGTCCGCGCCTTTAGGGGGGGGTACTGTCACACTCTGGCTCCGGGACTTGTATTTGAGCCAGGGTGTATTCGTTTTGTTGGGGTTTGTTTTGGTTAGGTTGGGAATAGGGTGTGTTCATTTGGGTGTGTGTGGTTTTGGTTAGTTCTTGTGTAGTCATGTGACTCCCAATCGGAGGTAACGAGTGTCAGCTGTCGGCTCGTTATCTCTGATTGGGAGCCATATTTAATCTGTATGTTTTCCTTTGGGTGTTGTGGGTTTTTGTTCCATGTTCAGTCATTGTCACTGTTGGACTTCACTATCGTCTTTTTGTTTTGTATTTACGTGCTTTACTCATTAAAGTCAACATGTTCGCTACAAACGCTGCGCTTTGGTCCGCTTCCTTAGACGACCGTGACAATCAACGATACATTGTTTCTATTGAGAGAGAGAGAGAGAGGGGGAGAGAGAGAGAGAGCGAGAGCGAGAGAGAGAGAGAGAGAGAGAGAGAGAGAGAGAGGGGAGAGAGAGAGAGAGAGAGAGAGAGAGGGGGAGAGAGAGAGAGAGATAGGGGGGGGAGAGAGAGAGAGAGAGAGAGAGAGAGAGAGAAGGGGGGGAGAGAGAGAGAGAGAGAGAGAGAGAGAGAGAGATGTTGTGTTAGATTGAACGGTGTTGTAAAACCATGTCCTTGTCTTCAGTAACAGGAAGTTATAGACAGCAGCTGCGGTGTTTTAGAACTAAGGCAGAGTACAGGCATGTGTCAAAAATGGCACCCTAGTCCCTCTATAGTGCACTTCTTTTGACTAGAGACAGGGGCTACAGGGACTCGGTTGCCATTTGGGACACAGTGCAGGTTAGTGCCAAAATCATGTTCTCTATAGTTTACCTTGTCTGTTGTTTCAACAGTGTCCTTTGTCAGGTTGTAAAACTCAACCTCTGTCTGACTACAGGAGCTGGGTGTTGAGGTCTTATAGCTAATATTATGACTTGTTTATGTGTTTTGAAATGAATATGCCCGGATAGAAATAAACTGAACTGAATCCTAAATGGCATCCTATTTTCTACATAGTGCACTACCAGGTCCCTCTGGTCCAAAGTAGTGCACTATGTAGGGAAAGGGTGACATGTGGGATGCAATCCAGGATTGGAAGTTCTTATATTATTAGTTGTTTATGTGGTTTTGAATAGAACGTGACTGGATAGAAATGAACTGGATTGTCATCGAATCAAATCAAATTTTATTTGTCAACATACACGTGTTTAGCAGATGTTATTGCGGGTGTAGCGAAATGCTTGTATGGATGGTTAAGTTGGGAGAGAAGGGAGAGGAATGGAACTGGATTGTAATGGATGGTTAAATAGGGAGAAGAAGGGAACTGGATTGTAATGGATGGTTAAATAGGGAGAGAAGGGAGAGGAAGGGAACTGGATTGTAATGGATGGTTAAATAGGGAGAGAAGGGAGAGGAAGGGAACTGGATTGTAATGGATGGTTAAGTAGGGAGAGAAGGGAGAGGAAGGGAACTGGATTGTAATGGATGGTTAAATAGGGAGAGAAGGGAGAGGAAGGGAACTGGATTGTAATGGATGGTTAAATAGGGAGAGAAGGGAGAGGAAGGGAACTGGATTGTAATGGATGGTTAAATAGGGAGAGAAGGGAGAGGAAGGGAACTGGATTGTAATGGGTGGTTAAGTTTTATTTTTTATTTTATTTCACCTTTATTTAACCAGGTAAGCCAGTTGAGAACAGGTTCTCATTTACAACTGCGACCTGGCCAAGATAAAGCAAAGTAGTGCAATAAAAACAACACAGAGTTACATATGGGGTAAAAAAAAAACATAAAGTCAGAAATACAACAGAAAATATATATACAGTGTGTGCAAATGTAGCAAGTTATGGAGGTAAGGCAATAAATAGGCTTTAGTGCAGAATAATTACAATAGTATTAACACTGGAATGCTAGATGTGCAAGAGATTATGTGCAAATAGAGATACTGGGGTGCAAAAGAGCAAAATAAATAACAATATAGGGATGAGGTAGTTGGGTGGGCTAATTTCAGATGGGCTGTGTACAGGTGCAGTGATCGGTAAGGTGCTCTGACAACTGATGCTTAAAGTTATTGAGGGAGATAAGAGTCTCCAGCTTCAGAGATTTTTGCAATTCGTTCCAGTCATTGGCAGCAGAGAACTGGAAGGAATGGCGGCCAAAGGAGGTGTTGGCTTTGGGAATGACCAGAGAGATATACCTGCTGGAGCGCAGACTACGGGTGGGTGCTGCTATGGTGACCAATGAGCTAAGATAAGGCGGGGATTTGCCTAGCAGTGATTTATAGATGGCCTGGAGCCAGTGGGTTTGACGACGAACATGTAGTGAGGACCAGCCAACAAGAGAAGAGCGTACAGGTCACAGTGGTGGGTAGTGTATGGGGCTTTGGAGACAAAACGGATGGCACTGTGATAGACTACATCCAATTTGCTGAGTAGAGTGTTGGAGGCTATTTTGTAAATGACATCGCCGAAGTCAAGGATCGGTAGGATAGTCAGTTTTACGAGGGCATGTTTGGCAGCATGAGTGAAGGAGGCTTTGTTGCGAAATAGGAAGCCGATTCTAGATTTAACTTTGGATTGGAGATTCTTTATGTGAGTCTGGAAGTTGAGTTTACAGTCTAACCAGACACCTAGATATTTGTAGTTGTCCACATACTCTAGGTCAGACCCGTCGAGAGTGGTGATTCTAGTCGGGTGGGCGGGTGCTAGCAGCGTTCGATTGAAAAGCATGCATTTCGTTTTACTAGTGTTTAAGAGCAGTTGAAGGCTACTGAAGGATTGTTGTATGGCATTGAAGCTCGTTTGGAGGTTTGTTAACACAGTGTCCAATGAAGGGCCAGATGTATACAAAATGGTGTCGTCTGCGTAGAGGTGGATCTGAGAGTCACCAGCAGCAAGAGCGACATCATTGATATACACGGAGAAAAGTGTCGGCCCAAGAATTGAACCCTGTGGCACCCCCATAGAGACTGCCATAGGTCCAGACAACAGGCCCTCCGATTTGACACACTGAACTCTATCTGAGAAGTAGTTGGTGAACCAGGCGAGGCAGTCATTTGAGAAACCAAGGCTATTTAGTAGGGAGAGAAGGGAGAGGAAGGGAACTGGATTGTAATGGATGGTTAAGTAGGGAGAAGAAGGGAACTGGATTGTAATGGATGGTTAAGTAGAGAGAGAAGGGAGAGGAAGGGAACTGGATTGTAATGGATGGTTAAGTAGCGAGAGAAGGGAGAGGAAGGGAACTGGATTGTTATGGATGGTTAAGTAGTGAGAGAAGGGTGAGGAAGGGAACTGGATTGTAATGGATGGTTAAATAGGGAGAGAAGGGAGAGGAAGGGAACTGGATTGTTATGGATGGTTAAGTAGCGAGAAAAGGGAGAGGAAGGGAACTGGATTGTAATGGATGGTTAAGTAGGGAGAGAAGGGAGAGGAAGGGAACTGGATTGTAATGGATGGTTAAATAGGGAGAGAAGGGAGAGGAAGGGAACTGGATTGTTATGGATGGTTAAGTAGCGAGAGAAGGGAGAGGAAGGGAACTGGATTGTAATGGATTGTTAAATAGTGAGAGAAGGGAGAGGAAGGGAACTGGATTGTAATGGGTGGTTAAGTAGGGAGAGAAGGGAGAGGAAGGGAACTGGATTGTAATGGATGGTTAAGTAGGGAGAAGAAGGGAACTGGATTGTAATGGATGGTTAAGTAGAGAGAGAAGGGAGAGGAAGGGAACTGGATTGTAGTGGATGGTTAAGTAGCGAGAGAAGGGAGAGGAAGGGAACTGGATTGTTATGGATGGTTAAGTAGCGAGAGAAGGGAGAGGAAGGGAACTGGATTGTAATGGATGGTTAAATAGGGAGAGAAGGGAGAGGAAGGGAACTGGATTGTCATGGATGGTTAAGTAGGGAGAGGAAGGGAACTGGATTGTAATGGATGGTTAAATAGGGAGAGAAGGGAGAGGAAGGGAACTGGATTGTAATGGATGGTTAAGTAGCGAGAGAAGGGAGAGGAAGGGAACTGGATTGTAATGGATGGTTAAGTAGCAAGAGAAGGGAGAGGAATGGAACTGGATTGTTATGGATGGTTAAATAGGGAGAGAAGGGAGAGGAAGGGAACTGGATTGTAATGGATGGTTAAATAGTGAGAGAAGGGAGAGGAAGGGAACTGGATTGTAATGGGTGGTTAAGTAGGGAGAGAAGGGAGAGGAAGGGAACTGGATTGTAATGGATGGTTAAGTAGGGAGAAGAAGGGAACTGGATTGTAATGGATGGTTAAGTAGGGAGAAGAAGGGAACTGGATTGTAATGGATGGTTAAGTAGGGAGAAGAAGGGAACTGGATTGTAATGGATGGTTAAGTAGCGAGAGAAGGGAGAGGAAGGGAACTGGATTGTTATGGATGGTTAAGTAGCGAGAGAAGGGAGAGGAAGGGAACTGGATTGTAATGGATGGTTAAATAGGGAGCGAAGGGAGAGGAAGGGAACTGGATTGTAATGGATGGTTAAATAGGGAGAGAAGGGAGAGGAAGGGAACTGGATTGTTATGGATGGTTAAGTAGGGAGAGGAAGGGAACTGGATTGTAATGGATGGTTAAATAGGGAGAGAAGGGAGAGGAAGGGAACTGGATTGTAATGGATGGTTAAGTAGCGAGAGAAGGGAGAGGAAGGGAACTGGATTGTAATGGATGGTTAAGTAGCAAGAGAAGGGAGAGGAATGGAACTGGATTGTTATGGATGGTTAAATAGGGAGGGAAGGGAGAGGAAGGGAACTGGATTGTAATGGATGGTTAAGTAGCGAGAAGAAGGGAACTGGATTGTAATGGATGGTTAAGTAGGGAGAGAAGGGAGAGGAAGGGAACTGGATTGTTATGGATGGTTAAGTAGGGAGAAGAAGGGAACTGGATTGTAATGGATGGTTAAGTAGGGAGAGAAGGGAGAGGAAGGGAACTGGATTGTTATGGATGGTTAAGTAGGGAGAAGAAGGGAACTGGATTGTAATGGATGGTTAAGTAGGGAGAGAAGGGAGAGGAAGGGAACTGGATTGTAATGGATGGTTAAGTAGGGAGAGAAGGGAGAGGAAGGGAACTGGATTGTTATGGACGGTTAAGTAAAAAAGAGAAGGGAGAGGAAGGAACAGTGCCCTGACAGATCCAGTTATGAGAACAGATAGTGTCTGCCAGACAGAGGAGATGGTGTGGTGTGTGTGGCTTCCTCTGAGACAGGTGTATCATCTGCATAACGTCACACAGGATTACCAAGGGATATAGCATAGTCATCTTAATCTCAATCTGATACAGTAGCTATGGTCAATTCAATGATTTGTGCCAAACACAACCATCATGAAGCTATTCTTTCATTGCAGCAGTGGTCTCGTAATAGTTTAGGAAGAGATGAAATGCTACGGGTTGGACACATAACTAACTAATAGGGTTTTGAGTTTTTACTTGACACTATGGCAGTGTGGTCATGTGGTCCTCTGTAGCTCAGCTGGTAGAGCACGGCGCTTGTAACGCCAAGGTAGTGGGTTCGATCCCCGGGACCACCCATACACAAAAATGTATGCACACACGACTGTAAGTCGCTTTGGACAAAAGTGTCTGCTTAATCGCATATTATTATTATTATTATTATGGCTGCGTTTACACAGGCAGCCCAATTCTGATGTTTTTTTTGCCCATTTATTGGCAAAAGAGCTGATCTGATTGATCGTAAGACCAATAGTGGAAAAAAAGGATCTGAATTGTGCTGCCTGTGATAAACGCAGTCTATGTAGCAGTGTGCATGGTTTACATTCCTTCCTATGGAATACCTCTCCCCTATTTAAACCATTATACATTGTGTTACTATAACCAGGTTTCCATCCAACATTTTTAATGCGAGTAAAAGTACACGTTGGATAAAAATGGAAACAGCAAATTTGTCGATAAACTGTCCAAAATGGAAACTCCTTTTATGCGCTAAACAGCCAAAAAGCAACATTGAATCGGATATTTCAAGACACATTTCAAACCACCTTCGTAAGTGGTTTGAAATCAGATAGGAATCAGATTCCTGACCATGTCTGAACAGTCAAATCGGATTTATTTGCCACTCAAGTGTTTTTTAGACTGTTAGTTGGCATATCTTGTTGCTTGCTAGCTACTCTGTTGAGAAGAAGATGTGGTAGCTAACTAGCTTGTTAATTGTTTACAAACAAGTGAGTGACCTAGCTAGCTAGTTGACTGCTGTGGCTAGCTAGCTAGTTGACTGCTGTGGCTCGCTAGCTAGCTAGTTGACTGCTGTGGCTAGCTAGCTAGTTGACTGCTGTGGCTAGCTAGCTAGCTAGTTGACTGTTGTGGCTAGCTAGCTAGCTAGTTGACTGTTGTGGCTAGCTAGCTAGCTAGTTGACTGCTGTGGCTAGCTAGCTAGTTGACTGCTGTGGCTAGCTAGCTAGCTAGTTGACTGTTGTGGCTAGCTAGCTAGCTAGTTGACTGCTGTGGCTAGCTAGCTAGTTGACTGCTGTGGCTAGCTAGCTAGTTGACTGCTGTGGCTAGCTAAAAAGGACACGTTTTTGAAAGTTGGATCATTTTATCCTTTTGAGGTTTTAAAACTTTTCTTACACTATGATTTGGAACATTCCAAACAACTGAGAAACGTCCATGGCAGGCATTGTTGTCGCCTCAGCTTGCTACATAACTTCTGAGTGATAGGAAGCACCACCACCAATCAGCCAACACCACTGCATGCGCTCACCTGTCGTTACTATGACAACTAGCGTAGCCATGACAGCAAATGACTGCTCTCTGAACACACATCTGATTTGGTAACATGTAACTTGCTGTTTGGACAGTCAGTATTCCAAAAAAATTATTTAAAAAAACAAAACTGATTTGAGCATTAAGGCCTGTAGTGTGAACAGGGCTTAATTGTATTTGCTGCATAATTGCAAGGACTGAACGACAGACAGCTGAATGAAAGCTGCATATGTAGGCATCATTCTTAATTGTGGGAAATAGTAGTATTGTAAATTACTCAAAATATCATCATATAAATAATGTGTTTTCTAAAACGTCCTTTCAGCTTAGTTCCATACGCATACAACACAGCATCATCACCTGATGATAATGGTTAGCATCCCTTAGGGGCCCTAGTCAAAAGGGAATAGTGAGCCATTTTGGACATAGCCTATCTCTGAGGAGAAGGTGTACTTGGCTTAACTGCTTAACACTAACGAGCAGCAGCTGGCTTGAGGTGCAGCTGTTTTAGTCAGCCAGAGTAGACAGCAACTCTTAGATCCCAACAACACAGCCTTGTAGACAGCAACTCTTAGAACCCAACAACACAACCTTGTAGACAGCAACTCTTAGATCCCAACAACACAGCCTTGTAGACAGCAACTCTTAGATCCCAACAACACAGCCTTGTAGACAGCAACTCTTAGATCCCAACAACACAGCCTTGTAGACAGCAACTCTTAGGTCCCAACAACACAGCCTTGTAGACAGCAACTCTTAGATCCCAACAACACAGCCTTGTAGACAGCAACTCTTAGATCCCAACGACACAGCCTTGTAGACAGCAACTCTTAGATCCCAACAACACAGCCTTGTAGACAGCAACTCTTAGATCCCAACAACACAGCCTTGTAGACAGCAACTCTTAGATCCCAACAACACAGCCTTGTAGACAGCAACTCTTAGGTCCCAACGACACAGCCTTGTAGACAGCAACTCTTAGATCCCAACAACACAGCCTTGTAGACAGCAACTCTTAGATCCCAACAACACAGCCTTGTAGACAGCACCTCTTAGATCCCAACAACACAGCCTTGTAGACAGCAACTCTTAGGTCCCAACAACACAGCCTTGTAGACAGCAACTCTCAGATCCCAACAACACAGCCTTGTAGACAGCAACTCTTAGATCCCAACAACACAGCCTTGTAGACAGCAACTCTTAGATCCCAACAACACAGCCTTGTAGACAGCAACTCTTAGATCCCAACAACACAGCCTTGTAGACAGCAACTCTTAGATCCCAACAACACAGCCTTGTAGACAGCAACTCTTAGATCCCAACAACACAGCCTTGTAGTCTTGAAGCTATTTACACAACACATTTGCTTCCCTGATTTACTGACTGTTTACCATGGAGGAACAACTAACTCCTAATGAAGAAGGTTTGGTCTTTTCACCGAATAGTTTAATTAAGTGGATATGGTTTAGAGTACTGATTTGATTATAAATGAGCCACAAGACTTGGTTAGATCGGTTAGAATTTTGGTGTTTTAGATTGGTTAGAATTTTGGTGTTTTAGATTGGTTAGAATTTTGGTGTTTTAGATTGGTTAGAATTTTGGTGTTTTAGATTGGTTAGAATTTTGGTGTTTTAGATTGGTTAGAATTTTGGTGTTTTAGGCCCATGACAAAACTGTTCACTGTGAATATTCCTCTTCTAAACACCCTCATTATACTACTACCAACAGTGGTGGAAAAAGTACGCAATTGTCATACTTATGAAAGTCACCCAGTAAAAGACTGAGTAAAAGTGAAAAAGCTTTTTTTGTTTTAAATATACTTAAGTATCAAAAATAAATCTAATTGCTAAAATATACTTAATTTTCAAAAGTAAAAGTATAAATCATTTCTAATTCCTTATGTTGAGCAATCCAGACGGCACCATTTTCTTGTTTTTATTTTATTTACAGATAATAATAATAATATGCCATTTAGCAGACGCTTTTATCCAAAGCGACTTACAGTCATGCGTGCATCATTTTTATTTTTTTGTGTATGGGTGGTTCCGGGGATCGAACCCACTACCTTGGCGTTACAAGCGCCGTGCTCTACC
This sequence comes from Coregonus ussuriensis, assembly GCA_031479575.1. NCBI lineage: Eukaryota > Metazoa > Chordata > Actinopteri > Salmoniformes > Salmonidae > Coregonus > Coregonus ussuriensis. The sequence goes on from CM062500.1 coordinate 81,122,123, forward strand.
AGATAGCCAGGGGCACACTCCAACACTCAGACAACATTTACAAATGAAGCCTTTGTGTGTTTTTTATTGAGTCCACCAGATCAGAGTCAGTAGGGATGACCGGGGGTTGTCCTCTTGATAAGTGAGTCCGCCAGATCATAGGCAGTAGGGATGACCGGGGGTTGTCCTCTTGATAAGTGAGTCCGCCAGATCAGAGGCAGTAGGGATAACCGGGGGTTGTCCTCTTGATAAGTGAGTCCGCCAGATCATAGGCAGTAGGGATGACTGGGGGTTGTCCTCTTGATAAGTGAGTCCGCCAGATCAGAGGCAGTAGGGATAACCGGGGGTTGTCCTCTTGATAAGTGAGTCCGCCAGATCATAGGCAGTAGGGATAACCGGGGGTTGTCCTCTTGATAAAAGAGTCCGCCAGATCAGAGGCAGTAGGGATGACCGGGGGTTGTCCTCTTGATAAAAGAGTCCGCCAGATCAGAGGCAGTAGGGATGACCGGGGGTTGTCCTCTTGATAAAAGAGTCCGCCAGATCAGAGGCAGTAGGGATGACCGGGGGTTGTCCTCTTGATAAGTGAGTCCGCCAGATCAGAGGCAGTAGGGATGACCGGGGGTTGTCCTCTTGATAAAAGAGTCCGCCAGATCATAGGCAGTAGGGATGACCGGGGGTTGTCCTCTTGATAAGTGAGTCCGCCAGATCAGAGGCAGTAGGGATGACCGGGGGTTGTCCTCTTGATAAGTGAGTCCGCCAGATCATAGGCAGTAGGGATGACCGGGGGTTGTCCTCTTGATAAGTGTGCCTAGCATTCAAAATTTAACGAGTACTTTTGGGTGTCAGGATGAATGTATGGAGTAAAAACTACATTAATTTTTTCTTTAGGAATGTAGTGAAGTAAAAGTAAAAGTTGTCAAAAATATAAATAGTAAAGTACAGATACCCAAAAAAAACTACTTAAGTAGTACTTTCAAGTATTTTTACAGAAGTACTTTACACCACCGACTAACAACTCTAGAGAAGTGATGGTAACAGTATCATTGAATCTGTTTCACTTTACAGTAGAATGAAATGAACACGTTCCATTGTATTTACATTGAATACATTGCGACTCATTTTCCATCTCTTTCTATATCAATCAATCAATCAATCAAATGCATTCATAAAGCCCATTTTACATCAGCAGATGTCACAAAGTGCTATACAGAAACCCAGCCTAAAACCTCAAACAGCAAGCAATGCAGATGTAGAAGCACAGTGGCTAGGAAAAACTCCCTAGAAAGGCTGAAACATAGGAAGAAACCTAGAGAGGAACCAGGCTCTGAGGGGTGGCCAGTCCCCTTCTGGCTGTGCCGGGTGGAGATTATAACAGTACATGGCCATTAAGGCCAGATTTTTCTCCAAGATGTTCAAACGTTCATAGATGACCAGCAGGGTCAAATAATAATCTCAGTGTTGTAGAGGTTGCAACAGGTCAGTACATCAGGAGTAAATGTCACTTGGCTTTTCATAGCCGGGCACTTAGAGGTTGAAATAGCAGGTGCGATAGAGAGAGAGAGTTGAAAACAGCAGGTCCGGGACAAGGTAGCACGTCCGGTGAACAGGTCAGGGTTCCATAGCCGCAGGCAGAACAGTTGAAACTGGAGCAGCAGCACGACCAGGTGGACTGGGGACAGCCAGGAGTCATCAGGCCAGGTAGTCCTGAGGCATGGTCCTAGGGCTCAGGTCCTCCGGGAGGGGAGGGAGAGAGGGAGAGAGAGAGAATTAGAGGGAGCATACTTAAATTCACACAGGACACCGGATAAGACAGGAGAATAACACCAGATATAACAGACTGACACTAGCCCCCCGGCACATAGACTATTGCAGCATAGATACTGGAGGCTGAGACAGGGGGGTCGGGAGACACTGTGGCCCCGTCCGACGATACCCCCGGATAAGGCCAAACAGGTAGGATATAACCCAACCCACTTTGCCAAAGCACAGCCCCCACGCCACCAGAGGGATATCAACAGACCACCAACCTACTACCCTGAGACAAGGCTGAGTATAGCCCACGAAGATCTCCTCCACTGCACGAGCCCGAGGGGGCGACAAACTGATCTAAATTAATCCCTGTTTGGGGATATTTCTGAGGTTAGACTAATTTTCCATCTCTTTCTACAGTCCTTGATCTAAATGAATCCCTGTTTGGCGATATTTCTTAGGGAATAGGGACAGAGATATTCTCTAACTGCCCTTGGCTCTCTGCCAGCTTCTGAAGGCCTTCTGAGACTTCCCATTGGTCAGAGAGGTCAAGGTGCTTCAGTAGATTGGCCTAGAGGACTGGACATGGAGATAGTAGCTCTTTCCCTCCCTCCCTCCCTCCCTCCCTCCCTCCCTCCCTCCCTCCCTCCCTCCCTCTCTCTCTCAATTTCAATTTCAATTTCAATTTCAATTTAAGGGCTTTATTGGCATGGGAAACGTGTGTTAACATTGCCAAAGCAAGTGAAGTAGATAGTAAACAAAAGTGAAATAAACAATAAATATTAACAGTAAACATTACACTCAGAAGTTTCAAAAGAATAAAGACATTTCAAATGTCATATTATGTATATATACAGTGTTGTAACAATGTGCAAATAGTTAAAGTACAAATGGGAAAATAAATAAACATAAATATGGGTTGTATTTACAATGGTGTTTGTTCTTCACTGGTTGCCCTTTTCTTGTGGCAACAGGTCACAAATCTTGCAGCTGTGATGGCACACTGTGGTTTTTCACCCAGTAGATAAGGGAGTTTATCAAAATTGGGTTTGTTTTCGAATTCTTGTGGATCGCTGTAATCTGAGGGAAATATGTGTCTCTAATATGGTCATACATTTGGCAGGAGGTTAGGAAGTGCAGCTCAGTTTCCACCTCATTTTGTGGGCAGTGTGCACATAGCCTGTCTTCTCTTGAGAGCCAGGTCTGCCTACGGCGGCCTTTCTCAATAGCAAGGCTATGCTCACTGAGTCTGTACATAGTCAAAGCTTTCCTTAAGTTTGGGTCAGTCACAGTGGTCAGGTATTCTGCCACTGTGTACTCTCTGTTTAGGGCCAAATAGCATTCTAGTTTGCTCTGTTTATTTGTTTGTTCTTTCCAATGTGTCAAGTAATTCTCTTTTTGTTTTCTCATTATTTGGTTGGGTCTAATTGTGTTGTTGTTGTTGTTGTCCTGGGGCTGTGTGGGGTCTGTTTGTGTTTGTGAACAGAGCCCCAGGACAAGCTTACTTAGGGGACTCTTCTCCAAGTTCATCTCTCTGTAGGTGATGGCTTTGTTATGGAATGGAAGGTTTGGGAATCGCTTCCTTTTAAGTGGTTATAGAATTTAACGGCTCTTTTCTGGATTTTGATAATTAGCGGGTATTGGCCTAATTCTGCTCTGCATGCATTATTTGGTGTTTTACGTTGTACACGGAGGATGTTTTTGCAGAATTCTGCATGCAGAGTCTCAATTTGGTGTTTGTCCCATTTTG
>CM062500.1:81133100-81143391 GCA_031479575.1 Coregonus ussuriensis
ATGACATAAGTATTTGATACTTCAGAAAAGCAGAACTTAATATTTGGTACAGAAACCTTTGTTTACAATTACAGAGATCATACGTTTCCTGTAGGTCTTGACCAGGTTTGCACACACTGCATCAGGGATTTTGGCCCACTCCTCCATACAGACCTTCTCCAGATCCTTCAGGTTTCGGGGCTGTCGCTGGGCAATACGGACTTTCAGCTCCCTCCAAAGATTTTCTATTGGGTTCAGGTCTGGAGACTGGCTAGGCCACTCCAGGACCTTGAGATGCTTCTTACGGAGCCACTCCTTAGTTGCCCTGGCTGTGTGTTTTCGGGTCGTTGTCATGCTGGCTGGAAGACCCAGCCACGACCCATCTTCAATGCTCTTACTGAGGGAAGGAGGTTGTTGGCCAAGATCTCGCGATACATGGCCCCTTCCATCCTCCCCTCAATACGGTGCAGTCAAATTATGTTTCCACCTCCATGCTTCATGGTTGGGATGGTGTTCCTGGGGTTGTACTAATCCTTCTTCTTCCTCCAAACACGGCGAGTGGAGTTTAGACCAAAAAACTATATTTTTGTCTCATCAGACCACATGACCTTCTCCCATTCCTCCTCTGGATCATCCAGATGGTCATTGGCAAACTTCAGACGGGCCTGGACATGCACTGGCTTCAGCAAGGGGACCTTGCGTGCGCTGCAGGATTTTTATCCATGACGGCGTAGTGTGTTACTAATGGTTTTCTTTGAGACTGTGGTCCCAGCTCTCTTCAGGTCATTGACCAGGTCCTGCCGTGTAGTTCTGGGCTGATCCCTCACCTTCCTCATGATCATTGATGCCCCACGAGGTGAGATCTGCATGGAGCCCCAGACCGAGGGCGATTGACCGTCATCTTGAACTTCTTCCATTTTCTAATAATTGCGCCAACAGTTGTTGCCTTCTCACCAAGCTGCTTGCCTATTGTCCTGTAGCCCAACCCAGCCTTGTGCAGGTCTACAATTTTATCCCTGATGTCCTTACACAGCTCTCTGGTCTTGGCCATTGTGGAGAGGTTGGAGTCTGTTTGATTGAGTGTGTGGACAGGTGTCTTTTATACAGGTAACGAGTTCAAACAGGTGCAGTTAATACAGGTAATGAGTGGAGAACAGGAGGGCTTCTTAAAGAAAAACTAACAGGTCTGTGAGAGCCGAAATTCTTACTGGTTGGTAGGTGATCAAATACTTATGTCATGCAATAAAATGCAAATTAATTACTTAAAAATCATACAATGTGATTTTATGGATTTTTGTTTTAGATTCCGTCTCTCACAGTTGAAGTGTACCTATGATAAAAATTACAGACCTCTATATGCTTTGTAAGTAGGAAAACCTGCAAAATCGGCAGTGTATCAAATACTTGTTCTCCCCACTGTATCCAACATTTTGCCTGTAGGCTTATCTAAATCTGGTCATAGATTTATCCAACATATTGCCTGTTGCATTTTTCCACATGGTTCTGTCCCACATTCTTTGAAGTACAGTACCAGTCAAACGTTTGGACACACCTACTCATTCCAGGGTTTATCTTTATTTTTTACTATTTTGTAGAATAATAGTGAAGACATCAGAACTATGAAATAACACATATGGAGTCGTGTAGTAACCAAAGAAGTGTTAAACAAATCAAAATATATTTTATTTTTGAGATTCTTCAAATAGCCACCCTTTGCCTTGATGACAGCTTTGCACACTCTTGGCATTCTCTCTACTAAAGGACACCAATAATGAGAAGAGACCTGCTAGGGCCAAGAAACATGAGCAATGGACATTAGACCAGTGGAAATTTGTCCTTTGGTCTGGAGTCCAAATTGGAGATCTTTGGTCTTTGTGAGACGCGGTGTGGGTGAACGGATGATCTCCGCATGTAAGGGCTATTTTACCAAGAAGGAGAGTGATGGAGTGCTGCATCAGATGACCTGGCCTCCACAATCCCCCGACCTCAACCCAATTGAGATGGTTTGGGATGGGTTGGACCGCAGAGTGAAGGAAAAGCAGACAACAAGTGCTCAGCATATGTGGGAACTCCTTCAAGACTGTTGGAAAAGCATTCCAGGTGAAGCTGGTTCAGGGAATGCCAAGAGTGTGCAAATCTGTCATCAAGGCAAAGGGTGGCTATTTGAAAAATCTCAAATATAAAATATATTTTGATGTAACACTTTTTTGTTTACTACATGATTCCATAGGTGTTATTTCATAGTTTTGATGTCTTCACTATTATTCTACAATGTAGAAAATAGTACAAATAAAGAAAAACCCTTGAATGAGTAGTTTTGTCCAAACTTTTGACTGGTAGTGTCTGTCTGTATGTTATGTCGCTTGAGCTGGAATCACCAGAACTCTCACCTCCAGAAAGTAATTGTCTGTGTAGAACCTGTGTTGTGTCACAAATGGCACCCTAATCCCTAAATAGAGCCCTATGGGTCCTGGTCAAAAGTAGTGCACTACATAGGGAATAGGTTGCCATTTGGGACACTCAACTGAGTCTTTTACTGACGTATTGAAACATAAAGAGCTGTCAGTAAAAGGTTTCTGGTTATTAAGTTATTAAGTTAAAATTGTGTCTGTTCAAAGTGTTGGTGACTCAGCGAGCGTCATCTCTAACATGCATCAGCACAGGTCAATCTTTCCTCGGTGCATTGGCTTCCCTGCTCCCCGCTGCTCTCTTCACTTCTCTCCCACAGATTTTCAGCCTCCATCCATCTTTCTCTCTCTCTCTCTCACTCTCTCTCTCTCTCTCTCTCTCTCTCTCTCTCTCTCTCTCTCTCTCTCTCTCTCTCTCTCTCTCTCTCTCTCTCTCTCTCTCTCTCTCTCTCTCTCTCTCTCTCTCTCTCTCTCTCTCTCTCTCTCTCTCTCTCTCTCTCTCTCTCTCTCTCTCTCTCTCTCTCTCTCTCTCTCTCTCTCTCTCTCTCTCTCTCTCTCTCTCTCTCTCTCTCTCTCTCTCTCTCTCTCTCTCTCTCTCTCTCTCTCTCGCTCTCTCTCTCTCTCTCTCTCTCTCTCTCTCTCTCTCTCTCTCTCTCTCTCTCTCTCTCTCTCTCTCTCTCTCTCTCTCTCTCTCTCTCTCTCTCTCTCTCACTCTTTCTTTGTCTTTCTCACTCTCTGACGCTCTCACTCTCTCCTCTCTTGCTCTCTCTCTCCCTCCCTCAGTCTCCCTCCCTCTCCCCATCTCTTTCCCTCCCTCCCCCCTCTCTTTCTTTCTCTCTCTCCCTCTCCCTCTCACTCCCTCTCCCCATTTCTCTCCCTCCCTCTCCCCATTTCTCTCCCTCCCCCTCTGTTTCTCTCTCTCTCGTGTTTCTTTCCACCTCAGAGAGGAAACAGAAAGACTCAGGAGTGTTCAATACCAAACTGTCTGACCACAAGCATCACAAAACACCTTGGAGGAAGAAGAGAAACTAATCATCCATATGGATGGATGGATGGATATGAATGAAGGGACATAACATGATATATGGATGGATGGATGGATATGAATGAAGGGACATAACATGCTGATCTTTATCTATGAGTTGAGGAGGGACCAGGGACGTCATAGGTCCTATAAAAACGTCTAACTGGAGCTGGTCTGAGCGGTCGGCTGTGAATGCCTTCACCCGCTAAAGCTGACGGTTAAAAGGATACTTGCCGATTTTGGCTATGAGGCCCTTTATCTACTTCCCCAGAGTCAGATGAACTGGTGGACACCATGTTTATGTCTCTGTGTCCAGTATGAAGGACATTAGAGGTTGTTGCGCATGGAGAAAGGGACATGACACGTGGGGCTTTTGTTAGTGGCTGAGGAGGGACGTCATAGGTGGATGTGAAGGAAGGAAGTCAAGGAACTTAACGTGGTGCTTTTATCAATGGGCTGGTTGACTCAGACGGTAACGAATAGAAATGAAATGGATGAATATGAGGTTAAGATTCATCCAGCATGAGTCACGTAGACCACAGAAACCGGAGCTCTGACAGAACCTCAGGAATGAAACGAAAAAAAAGAGACATAAAAAAACGAATAATGCAAGACGCATCAGTGAGATATCTATGTGTGCTTACATCAGAAAGAGAGAGAGAGAGAGAGATGCATCAGTGAGATATCTATGTGTGCTTACATCAGAAAGAGAGAGAGAGAGAGAGAGAGAGAGAGAGAGAGATGCATCAGTGAGATATCTATGTGCTTACATCAGAAAGAGAGAGAGAGAGAGAGAGAGAGAGAGAGAGAGAGAGAGAGAGAGAGAGAGAGAGATGCATCAGTGAGATATATATGTGTGCTTACATCAGAAAGAGAGAGAGAGAGAGAGAGAGAGAGAGAGAGAGAGAGAGATGCATCAGTGAGATATCTATGTGTGCTTACATCAGAAAGAGAGAGAGAGAGAGAGAGAGAGAGAGAGAGAGAGAGAGAGAGAGAGAGAGAGAGAGAGAGAGAGAGAGAGAGAGAGAGAGAGAGAGAGAGAGAGAGAGAGAGAGAGAGAGAGAGAGATGCATCAGTGAGATATCTACAGTATGTGTGTTTTCATCAGAGAGAGAGAGACTGTAATAGTGAAGGTGTAAACTTGGTAGTAGAAAGCTAAACAGTATATTTGACCTCTCAGCTTCCCTATCAAATCTAAACATTTCAAGCAGAAAACCTAAGAAAATTAACAACAATGACAAATGGTTTGATGAAGAATGCAAAAACCTAAGAAAGAAATTGAGAAACCTATCCAACCAAAAACATAGAGACCCAGAAAAACCTGAGCCTACGCCTTCACTATGGTGAATCACTAAAACAATACAGAAATACACTATGGAAAAAGAAGGAACAGCATGTCAGAAATCAGCTCAATGTAATTGAAGAATCCATAGACTCTAAACACTTCTGGGAAAATTGGAAAACACTAAACAAATAACAACACGAAGAGCTATCTATCCAAAACGGAGATGTATGGGTAAACCACTTCTCCAATCTTTTTGGCTCTATAACAAAGAACAAAGAACAAACAGCAAAAAAATATACATGATCTATTACAAATCTTAGAATCAGCCTTTAAAGACTACCAGAACCCACTGGATTCTCCAATTACATTGAATGAACTACAGGACAAAATACAAACCCTCCAACCCAAAAAGTCCTGTGGTGTTGATGGTATCCTCAATGAAATGATAAAATATACAGACCACGAATTCCAATTGGCTGTACATAAACTCATTAACATCATCCTCAGTTCTGGCACCTTCCCCAATATTTGGAACCAAGGACTGATCACCCCAATCCACAAAAGTGTAGACAAATTGACCCCAATAAATACTGTGGGATATGCGTCAACAGCAACCTTGGGAAAATCCTCTGCGTTATCATTAACAGATGACTCGTACATTTCCTCAGTGAAAACAATGTACTGAGCAAATGTCAAATTGGCTTTTTACCAAATTACCATACGACAGATCAAGTATTCACCCTGCACACCCTAATTGACAAAAAAACTAACCAAAATATTTTAGTCATTTAGCAGACGCTCTTATCCAGAGCGACTTACAGTTAGTAAGTGCATACATTATTAACATTTTTTTTTAAATCATACCCCCCGTGGGAATCGAACCCACAACCCTGGCGTTGCAAACACCATGCTCTACCAACTGAGCTACATCCCTGCTGGCCATTCCCTCCCCTACCCTGGACGACACTGGGACAATTGTACGCCGCCCCATGGGTCTCCCGGTCGCGGCCAGCTACAACAGAGCCTGGATTCGAACCAGGATCTCTAGTGGCACAGCTAGCACTGCGATGCAGTGCCTTAGACCACTGCGCCACTCAGGAGATCCCGGCATGAGGGTCTGCTATGCAAATTGATGGAAAGCGGTGTTGAGGGAAAAACATACGACATTATAAAATCCATGTACACAAACAACAAGTGTACAGTTAAAATGGGCAAAAAACACACATTTCTTTCCACAGGGCCGTGGGGTGAGACAGGGATGCAGCTTAAGCCCCACCCTCTTCAACATATACAGTGGGGAGAACAAGTATTTGATGCACTGCCGATTTTGCAGGTTTTCCTACTTACAAAGCATGTAGAGGTCTGTAATTTTTATCATAGGTACACATCAACTGTGAGAGACAGAATCTAAAACAAAAATCCAGAAAATCACATTGTATGATTTTTAAGTAATTAATTTGCATTTTATTGCATGACATAAGTATTTGATGCATCAGAAAAGCAGAACTTAATATTTGGTACAGAAACCTTTGTTTGCAATTACAGAGTTCATACGTTTCCTGTAGGTCTTGACCAGGTTTGCACACACTGCAGCAGGGATTTTGGCCCACTCCTCCATACAGACCTTCTCCAGATCCTTCAGGTTTCGGGGCTGTCGCTGGGCAATACGGACTTTCAGCTCCCTCCAAAGATTTTCTATTGGGTTCAGGTCTGGAGACTGGCTAGGCCACTCCAGGACCTTGAGATGCTTCTTACGGAGCCACTCCTTAGTTGCCCTAGCTGTGTGTTTCAGGTCGTTGTCATGCTGGAAGACCCAGCCACGACCCATCTTCTCTTCAATGCTCTTACTGAGGGAAGGAGGTTGTTGGCCAAGATCTCGCAATACATGGCCCCATCCATCCTCCCCTCAATACGGTGCAGTCGTCCTGTCCCCTTTGCAGAAAAGCATCCCCAAAGAATGATGTTTCCACCTCCATGCTTCATGGTTGGGATGGTGTTCTTGGGGTTGTACTCATCCTTCTTCTTCCTCCAAACACGGCGAGTGGAGTTTAGACCAAAAAGCTCTATTTTTGTCTCATCAGACCACATGACCTTCTCCCATTCCTCCTCTGGATCATCCAGATGGTCATTGGCAAACTTCAGACGGGCCTGGACATGCGCTGCCTTGAGCAGGGGGACATTGCGTGCGCTGCAGGATTTTAATCCATGACGGCGTAGTGTTTTACTAATGGTTTTCTTTGAGACTGTGGTCCCAGCTCTCTTCAGGTCATTGACCAGGGCCTGCCGTGTAGTTCTGGGCTGATCCCTCATCTTCCTCATGATCATTGATGCCCCACGAGGTGAGATCTTGCATGGAGCCCCAGACCGAGGGTGATTGACCGTCATCTTGCACTTCTAATAATTGCGCCAACAGTTGTTGCCTTCTCACCAAGCTGCTTGCCTATTTTCCTGTAGCCCATCCCAACCTTGTGCAGGTCTACAATTTTATCCCTGATGTCCTTACACAGCTCTGGTCTTGGCCATTGTGGAGAGGTTGGAGACTTTTTGATTGAGTGTGTGAACAGGTGTCTTTTATACAGGTAACGAGTTCAAACAGGTGCAGTTAATACAGGTAATGAATGGAGAACAGGGGGGCTTCTTAAAGAAAAACGAACAGGTCTGTGAGAGCCGGAATTCTTACTGGTTGGTAGGTGATCAAATACTTTTGTCATGCAATAAAATGCAAATTAATTACTTAAATATCATACAATGTGATTTTCTGGATTTTTGTTTTAGATTCCGTCTCTCACAGTTGAAGTGTACATATGATAACAATTACAGACCTCTACATGCTTTGTAAGTAGGAAAACCTGCAAAATCGGCAGTGTATCAAATACTTGTTCTCCCCACTGTATATCAACGAATTGGCGAGGGCACTAGAACAGTCTGCAGCACCCGGCCTCACCCTTCTAGAATCTGAAGTCAAATGTCTTCTGTTTGCTGATGATCTGGTGCTTCTGTCCCCAACCAAGGAGGGCCAACAGCAGCACCTAGATTGTCACGACTTCCTCCGAAGCTGCCTCCTCTCCTTGTTCAGGCTTCGGCGTTCGTCATCACCGGCCTTCTAGCCACTGCCGCTCCTCATCTCATCATTCCATTTGTTTTGTCTTGTTTATTACACACACCTGGTTCATATCCCCTCATCAGTACCTGTATAAGTGTTCCCTCTGCCCCCTTTGTGTGTGATTGTTTATTGTGAGGATAGTGAAGCTCGGAGGAGCTCCTTGTATTTTGTATCACCGGGTTATTTTCCCCGTGTGCCTTGTTGGTTTCAGTGCGCCTGTTTTGCGCACTGGACTGTTGTGACGCTGTATTCCGTAATAAATCCTGTTATTCTGTGATTTACCCTCCTGCGCCTGACTCCTTCAAATCACCCATCACAAGATCTTCTGCACAGATTCTGTCAGACCTGGGCCTTGACAGTAAATCCCCGTAAGACACAAATAATGGTGTTCCAAAAAAGGTCAATTTGCCAGGAACACAAATACAAATTCCATCTAGACACCGTTGCCCTAGAGCACACAAAAAACGATACATACCTCAGCCTAAACATCAGCACCACAGGTAACTTCCACAAAGCTGTGAACGATCTGAGAGACAAGGTAAGAAGGGCCTTCTACGCCATCAAAAGGAACATAACATTGGACATCCCAATTAGGATCTGGCTAAAAATACTTGAATCAGTTATAGAACCCATTGCCCTTTATGGTTGTGAGGTCTGGGTTCCGCTCACCAACCATGAATTCACAAAATGGGACAAACACCAAATTGAGACTCTGCATGCAGAATTCTGAAAAAACATAAAACAGCAAATAATGCATGCAGAGCAGGATTAGGCTGATACCCGCTAATGATCAAAATCCAGAAAAGAGCCGTTAATATCTACAACCACCTAAAAGGAAGCGATTCCCAAACCTTCCATAACAAAGCCATCACCTACAGAGAGATTAACCTAGAGAAGAGTCCCCTAAGCAAGCTGGTCCTTGGGCTCTGTTCACAAACACAAACAGACCCCACAGAGCCCCAGGGCAACAACACAATTAGACCCAACCAAATCATGAGAAAACAAAAAGATAATTACTTGACACATTGAAGATAATTTAACAAAAACAGAGCAAACTGGAATGCTATTTGGCCCTAAACAGAGAGTACACAGTGGCAGAATACATGACCAATGTGACTGACCCAAAATTAAGGAAAGCTTTGACTATGTACAGACTCAGTGACCATGGCCTTGCTATTGAGAAAGGCCGCCGTAGGCAGACCTGGCTCTCAAGAGAAGACAGGCTATATGCACACAGCCTACAAAATGAGGTGGAAACTGAGCTGCACTTCCTAACCTCCTGCCAAACGTATGACCATATTAGAGACATATATTTCCCTCAGATTACAGAGATCCACAAAGAATTCAAAAACAAACCCAATTTTGATGAACTCCCATATCTGGGTGAAATACCTCAGTGTGCCATCACAGCAGCAATATTTGTGACCTGTTGCCACAAGAAAAGGGCAACCAGTGAAGAACAAACACCATTGTAAATACAACCCATATTTATGTTTATTTATTTTCCCATTTGTACTTTAACTATTTGCACATTGTTACAACACTGTATATATACATAATATGACATTTGAAATGTCTTTATTCTTTTGGAACTTCTGAGTGTAATGTTTACTGTTAATATTTATTGTTTATTTCACTTTTGTTTACTATCTACTTCACTTGCTTTGGCAATGATAACATAAGTTTCCCATGCCAATAAAGCCCATTGAATTGAATAGAGAAAGAGAGAGATAGAGAGAGAGAGAGAGAGAGAGAGAGAGAGAGAGAGAGAGAGAGAGAGAGAGAGAGAGAGAGAGAGAGAGAGAGAGAGAGAGAGAGAGAGAGAGAGAGAGAGAGAGAGAGAGAGAGAGAGAGAGAGAGAGATTATCCACAGTAAAGCTGGAGCCAAGACCACTCCGTGGTGCAGACAGAGAACCACAGGTTACAGCAGATGACTGACAGACAGGAGAGAACCACAGGTTACAGCAGATGACTGACAGACAGGAGAGAACCACAGGTTACAGCAGATGACTGACAGACAGGAGAGAACCACAGGTTACAGCAGATGACTGACAGACAGGAGAGAACCAAAGGTTACAGCAGATGACTGACAGACAGGAGAGAACCACAGGTTACAGCAGATTACTGACAGACAGGAGAGAACCACAGGTTACAGCAGATGACTGACAGACAGGAGAGAACCACAGGTTACAGCAGATGACTGACAGACAGGAGAGAACCACAGGTTACAGCAGATTACTGACAGACAGGAGAGAACCACAGGTTACAGCAGATTACTGACAGACAGGAGAGAACCACAGGTTACAGCAGATGACTGACAGACAGGAGAGAACCACAGGTTACAGCAGATGACTGACAGATAGGAGAGAACCACAGGTTACAGCAGATGACTGACAGACAGGAGAGAACCACAGGTTACAGCAGATGACTGACAATCCGGTCCAGGGACCAGGTCAGAACCAGACCTACTGTAGGGCAAGCCTGCAAATTCC
>CM062500.1:81143891-81311391 GCA_031479575.1 Coregonus ussuriensis
GGATAATGATGTACTGGGTGGGATTGGAGCTGAACCCTAGCTGGATAATGATGTACTGGGTATTGAGCTGAACCCTAGACCTGGATAATGATGTACTGGATATTGAGCTGAAACCCATAGCCTGGATATGATGTATGGGTATTGAGCTGAACCCTAGCCTGGATAATGATGTACTGGGTATTGAGCTGAACCTAGCTGATGATAATGATGTTACTGGGTATTGAGCTGAACCCTCTAGCCTGGATAATGATGTACTGGGTATTGAGCGGAACCGTAGCATGGATAATGATGTACTGGGTATTGAGCTGATATCCTAGCCTGGATAATGATGTATGGGGTATTGAGCTGAACCTAGCCTGGATAATTATGTACTGGGGTATTTGAGCTGAACCCTAGCCTGGATAATGATGTACTGGGTATGAGCCTGAATCCCTAGCCTGGATAATGATGTACTGGGGTATTGAGCTGAAATCCCTAGTTCTGGATAATGATGTACTGGGTATTGAGCTGAATCCTAGCCTGGATAAATGATGTGTGTGTACTGGGTATTGAGCTGAATCCCTAGCCTGGATATTGATGTACTGGGTATTGAGCTGAACCCTTAGCCTGGATAATGATGTACTGGGTATTGAGCTGAAACCCTTTAGCCTGGATAATGACTGTACTGGGTTATTGAGCTGTGGAACCTTTTAGCTGGATTATGATGTACTGGGTATTGAGCTGAACCCTAGCCTGGGGATAATGAGTACTGGGTTATTGAGCTGAAATCCTAGCTGGATAATGATGTACTGGGTATTGAGCTGAACCTTCTAAGCCTGGATAAATGATCGTACTGGGGTATTGAGCTGACCTAGCCTGGATAATGATGTACTGGGTATTGAGCTGAATTCCTAGCCTGGATAATGATGTTTACTGGGTATTGAGCTGAACCTAGCCTGGATAATGATGTACTGGGTATTGAGCTGAACGTAGCCTGGATAATGATTGTACTGGGTATTGAGCTGAACCTAGCCTGGATAATGATTGTACTGGGTATTGAGCTGAACCATAGGCCTGGTAATGATGTGTACTGGGTATTGAGCTGAATCCTAGCTGGATAATGATGTACTGGGTATTGAGCTGAATCTAGCCTGGTGGATAATGATGTGCACGGGTATTGAGCTGAACCCTTTTTTTTAGCCTGGATAATGATGTACTGGGTTATTGAGCTGAACCTAGCCTGGATAATGATGTACTGGGTATTGAGCTGAACCTAGCTGGATAATGATGTACTGGGTATTGAGCTGAACCCTAGCCTGGTTAATGATGTGTACTGGGTATTTTTGATAAAGGGGGGGGGGGGGGCTGAACCTAGCCTGGATAATGATGTACTGGATATTGAGTGAACCCTAGCCTGGATTAATGATGTAACTGGGTATTGAGCCTGAACCCTAGCCTGGATAATGATGTACTGGGATATTGAGCTGAAAATCCTAGCCTGGGATAATGATGTAATGGGGTATTGAGCTGAATCTAGCCTGGATAATGATGTACTGGGGTTATTGAGCTGAACTTAGCCTGGATAATGATGTACTGGGTATTGAGCTGAACCCTAGCCTGGAGGATAATGATGTATGGATTTTTTTATTGAGGGCCTTGAATCCTAGCCTGGATAATGATTGTACTGGGTATTGAGCTGAACCTAGCCTGGGATAATGATGTACTGGGTATTGAGCTGAACCCTAGCCTGGATAATGATGTACTGGATATTGAGCTGAACCCTAGCTGGATTAATGATGTACTGGGTATTGAGCTGAACGTAGCCTGGATAATGATTTGTACTGGGTATTGGAGCATGAATCCTAGCCTGGATAATGATGTACTGGGTATTTGAGCTGAACCCTACCTGGATAATGATGTACTGGGTATTGAGCTGAACCCTAGCCTGGATAATGATGTACTGGATATTGAGCAGAACCCTAGCCTGGGGGATAATGATGTACTGGGTATTGAGCTGAACCCTAGCCTGGATAATGATGATGATGGATATTGAGCTGAACTAGCCTGGATTAATGATGTGTACTGGGTATTGTGCTGAACCTAGCTGGATAATGATGTACTGGGTATTTGAGCTGAATCCTAGCTCTGGATAATGATGTACTGGGTATTGAGCTGAACCCTAGCCTGGATAATGATGTACTGGGTATTGAGCTGAACCCTTGCCTGGATAATGATGTAACTGGGTATTGAGCTGAATCCTAGCCTGGATAAATGTGTACATGGGTTATTGAGCTGAACCCTAGCCTGGATAATGATGTACTGGGTATTGTGCTGGAAAACCCTAGCCCTGGATTAATGATGTTACTGGGTATTGAGCTGAACTAGCCTGGATAATGATTCTGTACTGGGTATTGAGCTGAACCCTAGCCTGGATATGATTTGTACTGGGTATTGAGCTGAACCCTAGCCTGGATTAATGATGTACTGGGTATTGAGCTGAACCTTTAGGGGCCTGGATAATGATGTACTGGGTATTGAGCTGAACCCTAGCCTGGATAATGATGTACTGGGTATTGAGCTGAACCCTAGCCTGGATAATGATGTACTGGGATATTGAGCTGAATCCTAGCCTGGATAAATGATGTACTGGGGTATTGAGCTGATCCCTTAGCCTGGATAATGATGTACTGGATATTGAGCTGAACCCTATGCTGGATAATGATGTTATACTGGGTATTGAGCTGAATCCTAGCCTGGATAATGATATGTACTGGGTATTGACTGAATCCCTAGCCTGGTGGATAATGATGTACTGTGGTAATTGAGCTGAACCCTAGCCTGGATAATGATGTACTGGGTATTGAGATGAACCCTAGCCTGGATAATGATGTACTGGGTTATTGAGCTTGAAACCCTAGCCTGGATAATGATGTACTGGGTATTGAGCTGAACCTAGCCTGGATAATGATGTACTGGGTATTGAGCTGAACCCTTAGCCTGGATAATGATGTACTGGGTATTGAGCTGAATCCTAGCATCTGGATAATGATGTACTGGATATTGAGCTGAACCCTAGCCTGGATAATGATGTACTGGGTATTGAGCTGAATCCTAGCCTGGATAATGATGTACTGGATATTGAGCTGAACCCTAGCCTGGATAATGATGTATGGGTATTGAGCTGAACCTAGCATGGTTAATGATGTACTGGGTATTGAGCTGAATCTTAGCCTGGGGATAATGATGTTACTGGGTATTGAGCTGAACCCTAGCCTGGATAATGATGTACTGGGGTATTGAGCTGAAACCCTAGCCTGGATTTTAATGATTGTACTGGGTATTGAGCTGAACCCTAGCCTGGATAATGATTGTACTGGGTATTGATGCTGAACCCTAGCCTGGATAATGATGTTGTACTGGGTATTGAGCTGAACCTAGCCTGGATTAATGATGTACTGGGGTATTGAGCTGAACCCTAGCCTGGATAATGATTGTACTGGGTATTGAGCTGAACCCTAGCCTGGGTTAATGATGTACATGGGTATTGAGCTGAAATCCTAGCCTGGATAATGATGTACTGGGTATTGAGTGAACCCTAGCCTGGATAATGTGTTACTGGGTATTGAGCTGAACCTAGCCTGGATAATTGATGTATGGGTATTGAGCTGAATCCTAGCCTGGATAATGATGTACTGGGTATTGAGCTGAATACCTAGCCTGGATAATGATGTACTGGATATTGAGCTGAAACCTAGCCCCCTGGATAATGATGTACTGGGTATTGAGCTGAATCCCTAGCTGGATTAATTGATGTACTGGGTATTGAGCTGAAACCTAGCCTGGATAATGATGTACTGGATATTGAGCTGAACCCTAGCCTGGATAATGATGTACTGGGTATTGAGCTGAATCCTAGCTGGATAATGATGTACTGGTATTGAGCTGAACCCTAGCCTGGATAATGATGTACTGGGGTATTGAGCTGAACCCCTAGGCCTGGATAATTGATGTACTGGGTATTGAGCTGAACCTAGGCCTGGATAATGATGTATGGGTATTGAGCTGGAATCCTAGCCTGGATTAATGATGTACTGGGTATATTGAGCTGAACCCTAGCCTGGATAATTGATGTACTGAGGGTATTGAGCTGAACCCTAGCCTGGATAATGATGTAATGGGTATTGAGCTGAACCCTAGCCTGGATTAATGATGTATGGGTATTGAGCTGATTCCTAGCCTGGATAATGACTTTGTACTGGGTATTGAGCTGAACCCTAGCCTGGATAATGATGTACTGGGGTTATTGAGCTGAACCCTAGCCTGGATAATGATGTACTGGGTATTGAGCTGAACCTAGCCTGGATATGATGGTACTGGGTATTGAGCTGAAACCTAGCCTGGATAATGATGTACTGGGTATTGAGCTGAAACCCTAGCCTGGATAATGATTTGTACTGGGTATTGAGCTGAACCCTAGCCTGGATAATGATGTACTGGGTATTGAGCTGAACCCTAGCCTGGATTGTAATGATGTACTGGGTATTGAGCTGAACCTAGCCTGGATAATGATGTACTGGGTATTGAGCTGAACCCTAGCCTGGATAATGATGTACTGGGTATTGAGCTGAACCCCTAGCCTGGATAATGATGTACTGGGTATTGAGCTGAATCCTAGCCTGGATAACTGATGTACTGGGTATTGAGCTGAACCCTAGCCTGGAGAATGATGTACTGGGTATTGAGCTGAACCCGTAGCCTGGATAATGATGTACTGGGTATTGAGCTGAATCCTAGCCTGGATAATGATGTACTGGGTATTGAGCTGAACCGAGCCTGGATAATGATGTACTGGGTATTGAGCTGAATCCCTAGCCTGGATAATGATGTACTGGGTAATTGAGCTGAACCTAGCCTGGATAATGATGCACTGGGTATTGAGCTGAACCCCAGCCTGGATAATGATGTACTGGGTATTGAGCTGAATCCTAGCCTGGATAATGATGTACTGGATATTGAGCTGAACCCTAGCCTGGATAATGATGTACTGGGTATTGAGCTGAACCGTAGCCTAGCCTGGATAATGATGTACTGGGTATTGAGCTGAATCCTAGCCTGGATAATGATGTACTGGGTATTGAGCTGAAACCGTAGCCTGGATAATGATGTACTGGGTATTGAGCTGAACCCTAGCCTGGATAATGATGTACTGGGTATTGAGCTGAATCCTAGCCTGGATAATGATGTACTGGGTATTGAGCTGAACCGAAGCCTGGATAATGATGTACTGGGTATTGAGCTGAATCATACCTGGATATGATGTACTGGGTATTGAGCTGAAATCCTAGCCTGGATAATGATGTACTGGAGTATTGAGCTGAACCCTAGCCTGGATAATGATGTACTGGGTATTGAGCTGAACCCTAGCCTGGATAATGATGTACTGGGTATTGAGCTGAATCCTAGCCTGGATAATGATGCACTGGGTATTGAGCTGAACCCGTAGCCTGGATATGATGTACTGGGTATTGAGCTGAATCCTAGCCTGGATAATGATGTACTGGGTATTGAGGGTTATATGAGCTGAACCTAGCCTGGATAATGATGTACTGGATATTGAGCTGAACCGTAGCCTGGATAATGATGTACTGGGTATTGAGCTGAAACCTAGCTGGATAATGATGTACTGGGTATTGAGCTGAATCCCTAGCCTGGTAATGATGTACTGGGTATTGAGCTGAATCCCTAGCCTGGATAATGATGTACTGGGTATTGAGCTGAACCTAGCCTGGATAATGATGTACTGGGTATTGAGCTGAACCCTAGCCTGGATTAATGATGTATGGGTATTGAGCTGAACCCTAGCCTGGATAATGATGTACTGGGTATTGAGCTGAACCTTAGCCTGGATAATGATGTACTGGGTATTGAGCTGAATCCTAGCCTGGATAATGATGTACTGGGATATTGAGCTGAACCCTAGCCTGGATAATGATGTACTGGGTATTGAGCTGAACCCTAGCCTGGATAATGATGTACTGGGTATTGAGCTGAACCTAGCCTGGATAATGATGTACTGGGTATTGAGCTGAAACCTAGCCTGGATAATGGATGTACTGGGTATATGAGCTGAACCCTAGCCTGGATAATGTAAAAAAAACAAATAAGTATGGGTATTGAGCTGAACCTAGCCTGGATAATGATGTACTGGGTATTGAGCTGAATCCTAGCCATGGATAATGATGTACTGGGTATTGAGCTGAATCCTAGCCTGGATAATGATGTACTGGGTATTGAGCTGAACCCTAGCCTGGATAATGATGTACTGGATATTGAGCTGAACCCTAGCCTGGATAATGATGTACTGGGTATTGAGCTGAACCTAGCCTGGATAATGATGGTACTGGGTATTGAGCTGAACCCCTAGCCTGGATAATGATGTACTGGGTATTGAGCTGAACCCTAGCCTGGATAATGATGTACTGGGTATTGAGCTGATACCTAGCCTGGATAATGATGTACCCTGGATATTGAGCTGAACCCTAGCCTGGATAATGATGTACTGGGTATTGAGCTGAATCCTAGCCTGGATAATGATGTACTGGGTATTGAGGCTGAATCCTAGCCTGGATAATGATGTACTGGATATTGAGCTGAACCCTAGCCTGGATAATGATGTACTGGGTATTGAGCTGAACCGTAGCCTGGATAATGATGTACTGGGTATTGAGCTGAATCCTAGCCTGGATAATGATGTACTGGGTATTGAGCTGAACCCTAGCCTGGATAATGATGTACTGGGTATTGAGCTGAACCCTAGCCTGGATAATGATGTACTGGGTATTGAGCTGAACCTAGCCTGGATAATGATGTACTGGGTATTGAGCTGAATCCTAGCCTGGATAATGATGTACTGGGTATTGAGCTGAACCCGTAGCCTGGATAATGATGTACTGGGTATTGAGCTGAATCCTAGCCTGGATAATGATGCTACTGGGTATTGAGCTGAATCCTAGCCTGGATAATGATGCACTGGGTATTGAGCTGAACCCTAGCCTGGATAATGATGTACTGTACTGGGTATTGAGCTGAAACCCTAGCCTGGATAATGATGTACTGGGTATTGAGCTGAACCGTAGCCTTGGATAATGATGTACTGGGTATTGAGCTGAATCCCCTAGCCTGGATAATGATGTACTGGGTATTGAGCTGAATCCTAGCCTGGATAATGATGACTGGGTATTGAGCTGAAACCTAGCCTGGATAATGATGTACTTGGGTTATTGAGCTGAACCCTAGCCTGGATAATGATGTACTGGGTATTGAGCTGAATCCTAGCCTGGATAATGATGTACTGGGTATTGAGCTGAACCCTAGCCTGGATAATTGATGTACTGGGTATTGAGCTGAAACCCTAGCCTGGATAATGATGTACTGGGTATTGAGCTGAACCCTAGCCTGGATAATGATGTACTGGGTATTGAGCTGAACCTAGCCTGGATAATGATGTACTGGATATTGAGCTGAAAAAATCCTAGCCTGGATTAATGATTGTACTGGGTATTGAGCTGAACCCTAGCCTGGATAATGATGTACTGGGTATTGAGCTGAACCCTAGCCTGGATAATGATGTACTGGGTATTGAGCTGAACCCTAGCCTGGATAATGATGTACTGGTATTGAGCTGAATCCTAGCCTGGATATATGATGTACTGGGTATTGAGCTGAATCCTAGCCTGGATAATGATGTACTGGGTATTGAGCTGAACCCTAGCCTGGATAATGATGTACTGGGTATTGAGCTGAATCCTAGCCTGGATAATGATGTACTGGGTATTGAGCTGAATCCTAGCCTGGATAATGATGTACTGGGTATTGAGCTGAACCCTAGCCTGGATAATGATGTACTGGATATTGAGCTGAACCCTAGCCTGGATAATGATGTACTGGGTATTGAGCTGAACCCGTAGCCTGGATAATGATGTACTGGGTAATTGAGCTGAATCCTAGCCTGGATAATGATGTACTGGGTATTGAGCTGAACCCTAGCCTGGATAATGATGTACTGACTGGGTATTGAGCTGAACCCTAGCCTGGATAAATGATGAACTGGGTATTGAGCTGAAACCTAGCCTGGATAATGATGTACTAGGGTATTGAGCTGAATCCTAGCCTGGATAATGCTGTACTGGGTATTGAGCTGAACCCTAGCCTGGATAATGATGTACTGGGTTATTGAGCTGAATCCCTAGCCTGGATAATGATGTACTGGCTATTGAGCTGAACCTAGGCCTGGATAATGATGTACTGGTGTATTGAGCTGAACCCTAGCCTGGATAATGATGTACTGGGTATTGAGCAGAACCTCCTAGCCTGGATAATGAATGTACTGGGTATTGAGCTTGAACGCTAGCCTGGATAATGATGTACTGGGAATTGAGCTGAACCCTAGCCTGGATAATGATGTACTGGATATTGAGCTGAAACCTAGCCTGGATAATGATGTACTGGGTATTGAGCTGAACCGTAGCCTGGATAATGATTGTACTCGGGTAATGAGCAGAACCTACCTAGCCTGGATAATGAGTACTGGAATGTATTGAGCTGAACCCTAGCCTGGATAATGATGTACTGGGTATTGAGCTGAATCCTAGCCTGGATAATGATGTACTTGGGTATTGAGTGCTGAACCCTAGCCTGGATAATGATTGTACTGGGTATTGAGCTGAACCCTAGCCTGGATAATGATACTGGGTATTGAGCTGAACCCGTAGCCTGGATTAATGATGTACTGGGTATTGAGCTGAATCCCTAGCCTGGATAATGATGTACTGGGTATTGAGCTGAACCTAGCCTGGATAATGATGTACTGGGTATTGAGCTGAACCCTAGCCTGGATTAATGATGTACTGGGTATTGAGCTGAATCCCTAGCCTGGATAATGATGTACTGGGTATTGAGCTGAACCCTAGCCTGGATAATGCTGTACTTGGGTATTGAGCTGAACCCTAGCCTGGATAATGATGGACTGGGTATTGAGCTGAAACCCTAGCCTGGATAATTGATGTACTGGGTATTGAGCTGAATCCTAGCCTGGATAATGATGTACTGGGTATTGAGCTGATTCCTAGCCTGGATAATGCTGCACTGGGTATTGAGCTGAACCCCTAGCCTGGATAATGATGTACTGGGTATTGAGCTGAATCCTAGCCTGGATAATGATGTACTGGGTATTGAACTGAATCCTAGCCTGGATAATGCTACACTGGGTATTGAGCTGAACCCTAGCCTGGATAATGATGGACTGGATATTGAGCTGAACCCTAGCCTGGATAATGCTGTACTGGGTATTGAGTTGAACCCTAGCCTGGTTAATGCTGCACTGGGTATTGAGCTGAATCCTAGCCTGGATAATGATGTACTGGATATTGAGCTGAACCCTAGCCTGGATAATGATGTACTGGGTATTGAGCTGAACCCTAGCCTGGATAATGATGTACTGGATATTGAGCTGAACCCTAGCCTGGATAATGATGTACTGGGTATTGAGCTGAATCCTAGCCTGGAATGATGTACTGGGTATTGAGCTGAACCCTAGCCTGGATAATGATGTACTGGGATATTGAGCTGAACCCTAGCTTGGATAATGATGTACTGGGTATTGAGCTGAATCCTATCCTGGATAATGATGTACTGGATATTGAGCTGAACCCTAGCCTGGATAATGATGTACTGGGTATTGAGCTGAACCCTAGCCTGGATAATGATGTACTGGATATTGAGCTGAACCCTAGCCTGGATAATGCTGCACTGGGTATTGAGCTGAACCCTAGCCTGGATAATGATGTACTGGGTATTGAGCTGAATCCTAGCCTGGATAATGATGTACTGGGTATTGAGCTGAACCGTAGCCTGGATAATGATGTACTGGGTATTGAGCTGAACCCTAGCCTGGTTAATGCTGCACTGGGTATTGAGCTGAATCCTAGCCTGGATAATGATGTACTGGGTATTGAGTTGAACCCTAGCCTGGATAATGCTGTACTGGGTATTGAGTTGAACCCTAGCCTGTATAATGATGGACTGGGTATTGAGCTGAACCGTAGCCTGGATAATGATGTACTGGGTATTGAGCTGAATCCTAGCCTGGATAATGATGTACTGGGTATTGAGCTGATTCCTAGCCTGGATAATGCTGCACTGGGTATTGAGCTGAACCCCAGCCTGGATAATGATGTACTGGGTATTGAGCTGAATCCTAGCCTGGATAATGATGTACTGGGTATTGAACTGAATCCTAGCCTGGATAATGCTACACTGGGTATTGAGCTGAACCCTAGCCTGGATAATGATGGACTGGATATTGAGCTGAACCCTAGCCTGGATAATGCTGTACTGGGTATTGAGTTGAACCCTAGCCTGGTTAATGCTGCACTGGGTATTGAGCTGAATCCTAGCCTGGATAATGATGTACTGGATATTGAGCTGAACCCTAGCCTGGATAATGATGTACTGGGTATTGAGCTGAACCCTAGCCTGGATAATGATGTACTGGATATTGAGCTGAACCCTAGCCTGGATAATGATGTACTGGGTATTGAGCTGAATCCTAGCCTGGATAATGATGTACTGGGTATTGAGCTGAATCCTAGCCTGGATAATGATGTACTGGATATTGAGCTGAACCCTAGCTTGGATAATGATGTACTGGGTATTGAGCTGAATCCTATCCTGGATAATGATGTACTGGATATTGAGCTGAACCCTAGCCTGGATAATGATGTACTGGGTATTGAGCTGAACCCTAGCCTGGATAATGATGTACTGGATATTGAGCTGAACCCTAGCCTGGATAATGATGTACTGGGTATTGAGCTGAACCGTAGCCTGGATAATGATGTACTGGGTATTGAGCTGAATCCTAGCCTGGATAATGATGTACTGGATATTGAGCTGAACCCTAGCCTGGATAATGATGTACTGGGTATTGAGCTGAACCGTAGCCTGGATAATGATGTACTGGGTATTGAGCTGAATCCTAGCCTGGATAATGATGTACTGGGTATTGAGCTGAACCGTAGCCTGGATAATGATGTACTGGGTATTGAGCTGAATCCTAGCCTGGATAATGATGTACTGGGTATTGAGCTGAATCCTAGCCTGGATAATGCTGCACTGGGTATTGAGCTGAACCCTAGCCTGGATAATGATGTACTGGGTATTGAGCTGAACCGTAGCCTGGATAATGATGTACTGGGTATTGAGCTGAACCGTAGCCTGGATAATGATGTACTGGGTATTGAGCTGAATCCTAGCCTGGATAATGATGTACTGGATATTGAGCTGAACCCTAGCTTGGATAATGATGTACTGGGTATTGAGCTGAATCCTAGCCTGGATAATGATGTACTGGATATTGAGCTGAACCCTAGCCTGGATAATGATGTACTGGGTATTGAGCTGAACCCTAGCCTGGATAATGATGTACTGGATATTGAGCTGAACCCTAGCCTGGATAATGATGTACTGGGTATTGAGCTGAACCGTAGCCTGGATAATGATGTACTGGGTATTGAGCTGAACCCTAGCCTGTATAATGATGTACTGGATATTGAGCTGAACCCTAGCCTGGATAATGATGTACTGGGTTTTGAGCTGAATCTTAGCCTGGATAATGATGTACTGGATATTGAGCTGAACCCTAGCCTGGATAATGATGTACTGGGTATTGAGCTGAACCGTAGCCTGGATAATGATGTACTGGGTATTGAGCTGAATCCTAGCCTGGATAATGATGTACTGGGTATTGAGCTGAACCGTCCCTGGATAATGATGTACTGGGTATTGAGCTGAATCCTAGCCTGGATAATGATGTACTGGGTATTGAGCTGATTCCTAGCCTGGATAATGCTGCACTGGGTATTGAGCTGAACCCCAGCCTGGATAATGATGTACTGGGTATTGAGCTGAATCCTAGCCTGGATAATGATGTACTGGATATTGAGCTGAACCCTAGCCTGGATAATGATGTACTGGGTATTGAGCTGAATCCTAGCCTGGATAATGATGTACTGGGTATTGAGCTGATTCCTAGCCTGGATAATGCTGCACTGGGTATTGAGCTGAACCCCAGCCTGGATAATGATGTACTGGGTATTGAGCTGAATCCTAGCCTGGATAATGATGTACTGGGTATTGAGCTGAATCCTAGCCTGGATAATGATGTACTGGGTATTGAGCTGAACCGTAGCCTGGATAATGATGTACTGGGTATTGAGCTGAATCCTAGCCTGGATAATGATGTACTGGGTATTGAGCTGAATCCTAGCCTGGATAATGCTGCACTGGGTATTGAGCTGAACCCTAGCCTGGATAATGATGTACTGGGTATTGAGCTGAATCCTAGCCTGGATAATGATGTACTGGGTATTGAGCTGAACCGTAGCCTGGATAATGATGTACTGGGTATTGAGCTGAACCCTAGCCTGGTTAATGCTGCACTGGGTATTGAGCTGAATCCTAGCCTGGATAATGATGTACTGGGTATTGAGTTGAACCCTAGCCTGGATAATGCTGTACTGGGTATTGAGTTGAACCCTAGCCTGGATAATGATGGACTGGGTATTGAGCTGTACCGTAGCCTGGATAATGATGTACTGGGTATTGAGCTGAATCCTAGCCTGGATAATGATGTACTGGGTATTGAGCTGATTCCTAGCCTGGATAATGCTGCACTGGGTATTGAGCTGAACCCCAGCCTGGATAATGATGTACTGGGTATTGAGCTGAATCCTAGCCTGGATAATGATGTACTGGGTATTGAGCTGAATCCTAGCCTGGATAATGATGTACTGGGTATTGAGCTGAACCGTAGCCTGGATAATGATGTACTGGGTATTGAGCTGAATCCTAGCCTGGATAATGATGTACTGGGTATTGAGCTGAATCCTAGCCTGGATAATGCTGCACTGGGTATTGAGCTGAACCCTAGCCTGGATAATGATGTACTGGGTATTGAGCTGAATCCTAGCCTGGATAATGATGTTCCCGGGTATTGAGCTGAACCGTAGCCTGGATAATGATGTACTGGGTATTGAGCTGAACCCTAGCCTGGTTAATGCTGCACTGGGTATTGAGATGAACCCTAGCCTGGATAATGCTGTACTGGGTATTGAGTTGAACCCTAGCCTGGATAATGATGGACTGGGTATTGAGTTGAACCCTAGCCTGGATAATGCTGTACTGGGTATTGAGTTGAACCCTAGCCTGGATAATGATGGACTGGGTATTTAGCAGAACCGTAGCCTGGATAATGATAAATAATGATGGACTGGATATTGAGCTGAATCCTAGCCTGGATAATGATCTACTGGGTATTGAGCTGAATCCTAGCCTGGATAATGCTGTACTGGGTATTGAGTTGAACCCTAGCCTGGATAATGCTGTACTGGGTATTGAGTTGAACCCTAGCCTGGATAATGATGGACTGGGTATTGAGATGAACCCTAGCCTGGATAATGCTGTACTGGGTATTGAGTTGAACCCTAGCCTGGATAATGATGGACTGGGTATTGAGTTGAACCCTAGCCTGGATAATGCTGTACTGGGTATTGAGTTGAACCCTAGCCTGGATAATGATGGACTGGGTATTTAGCAGAACCGTAGCCTGGATAATGATAAATAATGATGGACTGGATATTGAGCTGAACCCTAGCCTGGATAATGCTGTACTGGGTATTGAGTTGAACCCTAGCCTGGATAATGATGGACTGGGTATTGAGTTGAACCCTAGCCTGGATAATGATGTACTGGGTATTGAGCTGAACCCTAGCCTGGATAATGATGTACTGGGTATTGAGCTGAACCCTGGCCTGGATAATGATATACTGGGTATTGAGCTGAATCCTAGCCTGGATAATGATGTACTGGGTATTGAGCTGAACCCTAGCCTGGATAATGATGTACTGGGTATTGAGTTGAACCCTAGCCTGGATAATGATGGACTGGGTATTGAGTTGAACCCTAGCCTGGATAATGCTGTACTGGGTATTGAGTTGAACCCTAGCCTGGATAATGATGGACTGGGTATTTAGCAGAACCGTAGCCTGGATAATGATAAATAATGATGGACTGGATATTGAGCTGAACCCTAGCCTGGATAATGATGGACTGGGTATTGAGTTGAACCCTAGCCTGGATAATGATGGACTGGGTATTGAGTTGAACCCTAGCCTGGATAATGATGTACTGGGTATTGAGCTGAACCCTAGCCTGGATAATGATGTACTGGGTATTGAGCTGAACCCTGGCCTGGATAATGATATACTGGGTATTGAGCTGAATCCTAGCGTGGATAATGATGGACTGGATATTGAGCTGAACCCTAGCCTGGATAATGATTGACTGGGTATTGAGTTGAACCCTAGCCTGGATAATGATGGACTGGGTATTGAGTTGAACCCTAGCCTGGATAATGATGTACTGGGTATTGAGCTGAACCCTAGCCTGGATAATGATATACTGGGTATTGAGCTGAACCCTGGCCTGGATAATGATATACTGGGTATTGAGCTGAACCCTAGCCTGGATAATGATGGACTGGGTATTGAGTTGAACCCTAGCCTGGATAATGATGTACTGGGTATTGAGCTGAACCCTAGCCTGGATAATGATGTACTGGGTATTGAGCTGAACCCTGGCCTGGATAATGATATACTGGGTATTGAGCTGAATCCTAGTCTGGATAATGATGTACTGGGTATTGAGCTGAACCCTAGCCTGGATAATGATGTACTGGGTATTGAGCTGAATCCTAGCCTGGATAATGATGTACTGGGTATTGAGCTGAATCCTAGCCTGGATAATGATGTACTGGGTATTGAGCTGAACCCTAGCCTGGATAATGATGGACTGGGTATTGAGATGAACCCTAGCCTGGATAATGATGTACTGGGTATTGAGCTGAACCCTAGCCTGGATAATGATGTACTGGGTATTGAGCTGAACCCTGGCCTGGATAATGATATACTGGGTATTGAGCTGAATCCTAGCCTGGATAATGATGTACGGGGTATTGAGCTGAACGCTAGCCTGGATAATGATGTACTGGGTATTGAGCTGAACCCTGGCCTGGATAATGATATACTGGGTATTGAGCTGAACCGTAGCCTGGATAATGATGTACTGGGTATTGAGCTGAACCCTAGCCTGGATAATGATGTACTGGGTATTGAGCTGAATCCTAGCCTGGATAATGATGTACTGGGTATTGAGCTGAATCATAGCCTGGATAATTATGTACTGGGTTTTGAGCTGAACCCTAGCCTGGATAATGATGTACTGGATATTGAGCTGAACCCTAGCCTGGATAATGATGTACTGGGTATTGAGCTGAATCCTAGCCTGGATAATGATGTTCTTGGTATTGAGCTGAATCCTAGCCTGGATAATGATGTACTGGATATTGAGCTGAACCCTAGCCTGGATAATGATATACTGGGTATTGAGCTGAACCCTAGCCTGGATAATGATGTACTGGGTATTGAGCTGAACCCTAGCCTGGATAATGATGTACTGGGTATTGAGCTGAACCCTAGCCTGGATAATGATGTACTGGGTATTGAGCTGAACCCTAGCCTGGTTAATGCTGCACTGGGTATTGAGCTGAATCCTAGCCTGGATAATGATGTACTGGATATTGAGCTGAACCCTAGCCTGGATAATGATGTACTGGGTATTGAGCTGAACCCTAGCCTGGATAATGATGTACTGGATATTGAGCTGAACCCTAGCCTGGATAATGATGTACTGGGTATTGAGCTGGATCCTAGCCTGGATAATGATGTACTGGGTATTGAGCTGAATCCTAGCCTGGATAATGATGTACTGGATATTGAGCTGAACCCTAGCCTGGATAATGATGTACTGGGTATTGAGCTGAACCGTAGCCTGGATAATGATGTACTGGGGATTGAGCTGAACCCTAGCCTGGATAATGATGTACTGGATATTGAGCTGAACCCTAGCCTGGATAATGATGTACTGGGTATTGAGCTGAATCCTAGCCTGGATAATGATGTACTGGGTATTGAGCTGAATCCTAGCCTGGATAATGATAAATAATGATGTACTGGATATTGAGCTGAACCCTAGCCTGGATAATGATGTACTGGGTATTGAGCTGAATCCTAGCCTGGATAATGATGTACTGGGTATTGAGTTGAACCCTAGCCTGGTTAATGCTGCACTGGGTATTGAGCTGAATCCTAGCCTGGATAATGATGTACTGGATATTGAGCTGAACCCTAGCCTGGATAATGATGTACTGGGTATTGAGCTGAATCCTAGCCTGGATAATGATGTACTGGGTATTGAGCTGAATCCTAGCCTGGATAATGATGTACTGGATATTGAGCTGAACCCTAGCCTGGATAATGATGTACTGGGTATTGAGCTGAACCGTAGCCTGGATAATGATGTACTGGATATTGAGCTGAACCCTAGCCTGGATAATGATGTACTGGGTATTGAGCTGAACCCTAGCCTGGATAATGATGTACTGGATATTGAGCTGAACCCTAGCCTGGATAATGATGTACTGGGTATTGAGCTGAACCGTAGCCTGGATAATGATGTACTGGGTATTGAGCTGAATCCTAGCCTGGATAATGATGTACTGGGTATTGAGCTGAATCCTAGCCTGGATAATGATGCACTGGGTATTGAGCTGAACCCTAGCCTGGATAATGATGTACTGGGTATTGAGCTGAACCCTAGCCTGGATAATGATGTACTGGGTATTGAGCTGAACCGTAGCCTGGATAATGATGTACTGGGTATTGAGCTGAATCCTAGCCTGGATAATGATGTACTGGGTATTGAGCTGAATCCTAGCCTGGATAATGCTGTACTGGGTATTGAGCTGAACCCTAGCCTGGATAATGATGTACTGGGTATTGAGCTGAATCCTAGCCTGGATAATGATGTACTGGGTATTGAGCTGAACCGTAGCCTGGATAATGATGTACTGGTTATTGAGCTGAATCCTAGCCTGGATAATGATGTACTGGGTATTGAGCTGAACCGTAGCCTGGATAATGATGTACTGGGTATTGAGCTGAACCCTAGCCTGGTTAATGCTGCACTGGGTATTGAGCTGAATCCTAGCCTGGATAATGATGTACTGGGTATTGAGCTGAATCCTAGCCTGGATAATGATGTACTGGGTATTGAGCTGAACCGTAGCCTGGATAATGATGTACTGGGTATTGAGCTGAACCGTAGCCTGGATAATGATGTACTGGGTATTGAGCTGAACCCTAGCCTGGATAATGATGTACTGGGTATTGAGCTGAATCCTAGCCTGGATAATGATGTACTGGGTATTGAGCTGAATCCTAGCCTGGATAATGATAAATAATGATGGACTGGATATTGAGCTGAACCCTAGCCTGGATAATGATGTACTGGGTATTGAGCTGAATCCTAGCCTGGATAATGATGTACTGGATATTGAGCTGAACCCTAGCCTGGATAATGATGTACTGGGTATTGAGTTGAACCCTAGCCTGGTTAATGCTGCACTGGGTATTGAGCTGAATCCTAGCCTGGATAATGATGTACTGGATATTGAGCTGAACCCTAGCCTGGATAATGATGTACTGGGTATTGAGCTGAACCCTAGCCTGGATAATGATGTACTGGATATTGAGCTGAACCCTAGCCTGGATAATGATGTACTGGGTATTGAGCTGAATCCTAGCCTGGATAATGATGTACTGGGTATTGAGCTGAATCCTAGCCTGGATAATGATGTACTGGATATTGAGCTGAACCCTAGCTTGGATAATGATGTACTGGGTATTGAGCTGAATCCTAGCCTGTATAATGATGTACAGGATATTGAGCTGAACCCTAGCCTGGATAATGATGTACTGGGTATTGAGCTGAACCCTAGCCTGGATAATGATGTACTGGATATTGAGCTGAACCCTAGCCTGGATAATGATGTACTGGGTATTGAGCTGAACCCTAGCCTGGATAATGATGTACTGGGTATTGAGCTGAACCCTAGCCTGGATAATGCTGCACTGGGTATTGAGCTGAATCTTAGCCTGGATAATGATGTACTGGGTATTGAGCTGAACCGTAGCCTGGATAATGATGTACTGGGTATTGAGCTGAACCCTAGCCTGGATAATGATGTACTGGGTATTGAGCTGAATCCTAGCCTGGATAATGATGTACTGGGTATTGAGCTGAACCCTAGCCTGGATAATGCTGCACTGGGTATTGAGCTGAACCGTAGCCTGGATAATGATGTACTGGGTATTGAGCTGAATCCTAGCCTGGATAATGATGTACTGGGTATTGAGCTGAATCCTAGCCTGGATAATGCTGCACTGGGTATTGAGCTGAACCCTAGCCTGGATAATGATGTACTGGGTATTGAGCTGAATCCTAGCCTGGATAATGATGTACTGGGTATTGAGCTGAATCCTAGCCTGGATAATGATGTACTGGGTATTGAGCTGAACCGTAGCCTGGATAATGATGTACTGGGTATTGAGCTGAATCCTAGCCTGGATAATGATGTACTGGGTATTGAGCTGAATCCTAGCCTGGATAATGCTGCACTGGGTATTGAGCTGAACCCTAGCCTGGATAATGATGTACTGGGTATTGAGCTGAATCCTAGCCTGGATAATGATGTACTGGGTATTGAGCTGAACCGTAGCCTGGATAATGATGTACTGGTTATTGAGCTGAATCCTAGCCTGGATAATGATGTACTGGGTATTGAGCTGAACCGTAGCCTGGATAATGATGTACTGGGTATTGAGCTGAACCCTAGCCTGGTTAATGCTGCACTGGGTATTGAGCTGAATCCTAGCCTGGATAATGATGTACTGGGTATTGAGCTGAATCCTAGCCTGGATAATGATGTACTGGGTATTGAGCTGAACCGTAGCCTGGATAATGATGTACTGGGTATTGAGCTGAACCGTAGCCTGGATAATGATGTACTGGGTATTGAGCTGAACCCTAGCCTGGATAATGATGTACTGGGTATTGAGCTGAATCCTAGCCTGGATAATGATGTACTGGGTATTGAGCTGAATCCTAGCCTGGATAATGATAAATAATGATGGACTGGATATTGAGCTGAACCCTAGCCTGGATAATGATGTACTGGGTATTGAGCTGAATCCTAGCCTGGATAATGATGTACTGGATATTGAGCTGAACCCTAGCCTGGATAATGATGTACTGGGTATTGAGTTGAACCCTAGCCTGGTTAATGCTGCACTGGGTATTGAGCTGAATCCTAGCCTGGATAATGATGTACTGGATATTGAGCTGAACCCTAGCCTGGATAATGATGTACTGGGTATTGAGCTGAACCCTAGCCTGGATAATGATGTACTGGATATTGAGCTGAACCCTAGCCTGGATAATGATGTACTGGGTATTGAGCTGAATCCTAGCCTGGATAATGATGTACTGGGTATTGAGCTGAATCCTAGCCTGGATAATGATGTACTGGATATTGAGCTGAACCCTAGCTTGGATAATGATGTACTGGGTATTGAGCTGAATCCTAGCCTGTATAATGATGTACAGGATATTGAGCTGAACCCTAGCCTGGATAATGATGTACTGGGTATTGAGCTGAACCCTAGCCTGGATAATGATGTACTGGATATTGAGCTGAACCCTAGCCTGGATAATGATGTACTGGGTATTGAGCTGAACCCTAGCCTGGATAATGATGTACTGGGTATTGAGCTGAACCCTAGCCTGGATAATGCTGCACTGGGTATTGAGCTGAATCTTAGCCTGGATAATGATGTACTGGGTATTGAGCTGAACCCTAGCCTGGATAATGATGTACTGGGTATTGAGCTGAACCCTAGCCTGGATAATGATGTACTGGGTATTGAGCTGAATCCTAGCCTGGATAATGATGTACTGGGTATTGAGCTGAACCCTAGCCTGGATAATGCTGCACTGGGTATTGAGCTGAACCGTAGCCTGGATAATGATGTACTGGGTATTGAGCTGAATCCTAGCCTGGATAATGATGTACTGGGTATTGAGCTGAATCCTAGCCTGGATAATGCTGCACTGGGTATTGAGCTGAACCCTAGCCTGGATAATGATGTACTGGGTATTGAGCTGAATCCTAGCCTGGATAACGATGTACTGGGTATTGAGCTGAATCCTAGCCTGGATAATGCTGCACTGGGTATTGAGCTGAACCCAAGCCTGGATAATGATGTACTGGGTATTGAGCTGAATCCTAGCCTGGATAATGATGTACTGGGTATTGAGCTGAACCGTAGCCTGGATAATGATGTACTGGGTATTGAGCTGAACCCTAGCCTGGTTAATGCTGCACTGGGTATTGAGCTGAATCCTAGCCTGGATAATGATGTACGGGGTATTGAGCTGAATCCTAGCCTGGATAATGATGTACTGGGTATTGAGCTGAATCCTAGCCTGGATAATGATGGACTGGGTATTTAGCAGAACCGTAGCCTGGATAATGATAAATAATGATGGACTGGATATTGAGCTGAACCCTAGCCTGGATAATGCTGTACTGGGTATTGAGTTGAACCCTAGCCTGGATAATGATGGACTGGGTATTGAGTTGAACCCTAGCCTGGATAATGCTGTACTGGGTATTGAGTTGAACCCTAGCCTGGATAATGATGGACTGGGTATTGAGTTGAACCCTAGCCTGGATAATGCTGTACTGTGTATTGAGTTGAACCCTAGCCTGGATAATGCTGTACTGGGTATTGAGTTGAACCCTAGCCTGGATAATGATGGACTGGTTTTTTGAGTTGAACCCTAGCCTGGATAATGATGTACTGGGTATTGAGCTGAATCCTAGCCTGGATAATGATGTACTGGGTATTGAGCTGAATCCTAGCCTGGATAATGCTGCACTGGGTATTGAGCTGAACCCTAGCCTGGATAATGATGTACTGGGTATTGAGCTGAATCCTAGCCTGGATAATGATGTACTGGGTATTGAGCTGAACCGTAGCCTGGATAATGATGTACTGGGTATTGAGCTGAATCCTAGCCTGGATAATGATGTACTGGGTATTGAGCTGAACCGTAGCCTGGATAATGATGTACTGGGTATTGAGCTGAACCCTAGCCTGGTTAATGCTGCACTGGGTATTGAGCTGAATCCTAGCCTGGATAATGATGTACTGGGTATTGAGCTGAATCCTAGCCTGGATAATGATGTACTGGGTATTGAGCTGAACCGTAGCCTGGATAATGATGTACTGGGTATTGAGCTGAACCGTAGCCTGGATAATGATGTACTGGGTATTGAGCTGAACCCTAGCCTGGATAATGATGTACTGGGTATTGAGCTGAATCCTAGCCTGGATAATGATGTACTGGGTATTGAGCTGAATCCTAGCCTGGATAATGATAAATAATGATGGACTGGATATTGAGCTGAACCCTAGCCTGGATAATGATGTACTGGGTATTGAGCTGAATCCTAGCCTGGATAATGATGTACTGGATATTGAGCTGAACCCTAGCCTGGATAATGATGTACTGGGTATTGAGTTGAACCCTAGCCTGGTTAATGCTGCACTGGGTATTGAGCTGAATCCTAGCCTGGATAATGATGTACTGGATATTGAGCTGAACCCTAGCCTGGATAATGATGTACTGGGTATTGAGCTGAACCCTAGCCTGGATAATGATGTACTGGATATTGAGCTGAACCCTAGCTTGGATAATGATGTACTGGGTATTGAGCTGAATCCTAGCCTGGATAATGATGTACTGGATATTGAGCTGAACCCTAGCCTGGATAATGATGTACTGGGTATTGAGCTGAACCCTAGCCTGGATAATGATGTACTGGATATTGAGCTGAACCCTAGCCTGGATAATGATGTACTGGGTATTGAGCTGAACCCTAGCCTGGATAATGATGTACTGGGTATTGAGCTGAACCCTAGCCTGGATAATGCTGCACTGGGTATTGAGCTGAATCTTAGCCTGGATAATGATGTACTGGGTATTGAGCTGAACCCTAGCCTGGATAATGATGTACTGGGTATTGAGCTGAACCCTAGCCTGGATAATGATGTACTGGGTATTGAGCTGAATCCTAGCCTGGATAATGATGTACTGGGTATTGAGCTGAACCCTAGCCTGGATAATGCTGCACTGGGTATTGAGCTGAACCGTAGCCTGGATAATGATGTACTGGGTATTGAGCTGAATCCTAGCCTGGATAATGATGTACTGGGTATTGAGCTGAATCCTAGCCTGGATAATGCTGCACTGGGTATTGAGCTGAACCCTAGCCTGGATAATGATGTACTGGGTATTGAGCTGAATCCTAGCCTGGATAATGATGTACTGGGTATTGAGCTGAATCCTAGCATGGATAATGATGTACTGGGTATTGAGCTGAACCGTAGCCTGGATAATGATGTACTGGGTATTGAGCTGAATCCTAGCCTGGATAATGATGTACTGGGTATTGAGCTGAACCGTAGCCTGGATAATGATGTACTGGGTATTGAGCTGAACCCTAGCCTGGTTAATGCTGCACTGGGTATTGAGCTGAATCCTAGCCTGGATAATGATGTACTGGGTATTGAGCTGAATCCTAGCCTGGATAATGATGTACTGGGTATTGAGCTGAATCCTAGCCTGGATAATGATGGACTGGGTATTTAGCAGAACCGTAGCCTGGATAATGATAAATAATGATGGACTGGATATTGAGCTGAACCCTAGCCTGGATAATGCTGTACTGGGTATTGAGTTGAACCCTAGCCTGGATAATGATGGACTGGGTATTGAGTTGAACCCTAGCCTGGATAATGCTGTACTGGGTATTGAGTTGAACCCTAGCCTGGATAATGATGGACTGGGTATTGAGTTGAACCCTAGCCTGGATAATGCTGTACTGGGTATTGAGTTGAACCCTAGCCTGGATAATGCTGTACTGGGATGTCAACGAGGAGGCCAAGGTAAGGAGATACATGACTGTTGTATAAAGGTGCTTCAACAGAAGTGGCAACTTGCTCTCAGCACCATACAGGAGACGGTGATATGAAAAAGGGGGGGTAAAAACAAAAAAAAGCAAGCTTGAATGATAAAGATGTTTATTAAAACATCATGGTGGCCCAAAAGCCCATAGTGCATTAATGAAAGGTGAAACCAAAACCCAACCGTTTCAGCCTCAGGCCGTCATCAGTGGGAATGTCAGCACACACACACACACCCGGCTTCTAGTTCAACGATAATTGCATGTCACATGATCAAGCAAGAAAACGCATCAGAAAATCTATGAATCAGTACCTGGTAGAATAGAATGCATGATCTAGATTATATACAAAAGTAGACGGAGAAATCATCATCAATTATTGCTTTGACATACAGTAAAACCATGTGAACATTTCCTCAGCATAAATAACCAGATTTAAATAGAGTAGAGAGCTAGAGACACCACTAGATGGAGGTATCGAGCAACAAAGAGTCAATTATATATTATACCTAGAGACACCACTAGATGGAGGTATCGAGCACCAATGAGTCAATTATATATTATACCTAGAGACACCACTAGATGGGGGTATTGAGCACCAATGAGTCAATTATATATTATTCCAGTTCCAGAAGACACTTGAATAACAAATTCTTCATTCAAGGCGGCTTAACTTACATTTACGTCATTTTAGCAGACGCTCTTATCCAGAGTGACTTACAGTTAGTGAGTGCATACATTATTTTTCATACTGGCCCCCCCGTGGGAAACGAACCCACAACCCTGGCGTTGCAAACGCCATGCTCTACCGGCCATTCCCTCCCCTACCCTGGACGAATTGTGCGCCGCCCCATGGGTCTCCCAGGTCGCGGCCAGCAACGACAGAGCCTGATGGGTGGAAAGTTTTTTAAATAGAACATCCACCTGCATTCTGTCTGAAGAAGACTAAGTTTAAGATGACCACCACTTACGTGAAGGTTTATCTGCTGTAAAGCACAGGAGGACATGGAGGAGACGGGGTGACCGGCCTCTGAGAAATGACTTGCAATAGGAGATGTAGGGTCATTTCTCCTCGCAGCACTCTAGTGTTCTATAATACGTGTTCTTATTTGTCTACTGGTTTAGATCATGTATTGCTTATTAATTTTAATTTAATTAAGTAATTACTTTCTAATTTTTTTCTATTTTCTTTATGGGGGGGTAGGGGAGGGGGATTACTTTATACTATTCCAGGTATTCCTTAAAGAGGTGGGGTTTCAAGTGTCTCCGGAAGGTGGTGAGTGACTCCGCTGTCCTGGCGTCGTGAGGGAGCTTGTTCCACCATTGGGGTGCCAGAGCAGCGAACAGTTTTGACTGGGCTGAGCGGGAACCCTGCTTCTGTAGAGGTAGAGGGGCTAGGAACCCTGC
Source organism: Coregonus ussuriensis (assembly GCA_031479575.1). Taxonomy (NCBI): domain Eukaryota; kingdom Metazoa; phylum Chordata; class Actinopteri; order Salmoniformes; family Salmonidae; genus Coregonus; species Coregonus ussuriensis. Next base: position 81,168,322 of record CM062500.1, read on the forward strand.
TTCTGTAGAGGTAGAGGGGCTAGGAACCATGCTTCTGTAGAGGTAGAGGGGCTAGGAACCCTGCTTCTGTAGAGGTAGAGGGGCTAGGAACCCTGCTTCTGTAGAGGTAGAGGGGCTAGGAACCCTGCTTCTGTAGAGGTAGAGGGGCTAGGAACCCTACTTCTGTAGAGGTAGAGGGGCTAGGAACCCTGCTTCTGTAGAGGTAGAGGGGCTAGGAACACTGCTTCTGTAGAGGTAGAGGGGCTAGGAACCCTGCTTCTGTAGAGGTAGAGGGGCTAGGAACCCTGCTTCTGTAGAGGTAGAGGGGCTAGGAACCCTGCTTCTGTAGAGGTAGAGGAGCTAGGAACCCTGCTTCTGTAGAGATAGAGGGGCTAGGAACCCTGCTTCTGTAGAGGTAGAGGGGCTAGGAACCCTGCTTCTGTAGCGGTAGAGGGGCTAGGAACCCTGCTTCTGTAGCGGTAGAGGGGCTAGGAACCCTGCTTCTGTAGAGGTAGAGGGGCTAGGAACCCTGCTTCTGTAGAGGTAGAGGGGCTAGGAACCCTGCTTCTGTAGAGGTAGAGGGGCTAGGAACCCTGCTTCTGTAGAGGTAGAGGGGCTAGGAACCCTGCTTCTGTAGAGGTAGAGGGGCTAGGAACCCTGCTTCTGTAGAGGTAGAGGGGCTAGGAACCCTGCTTCTGTAGAGGTAGAGGGGCTAGGAACCCTGCTTCTGTAGAGGTAGAGGGGCTAGGAACCCTGCTTCTGTAGAGGTAGAGGGGCTAGGAACCCTGCTTCTGTAGAGGTAGAGGGGCTAGGAACCCTGCTTCTGTAGAGATAGAGGGGCTAGGAACCCTGCTTCTGTAGAGGTAGAGGGGCTAGGAACCCTGCTTCTGTAGAGGTAGAGGGGCTAGGAACCCTGCTTCTGTAGAGGTAGAGGGGCTAGGAACCCTGCTTCTCTAGAGGTAGAGGGGCTAGGAACCCTGCTTCTGTAGAGGTAGAGGGGCTAGGAACCCTGCTTCTGTAGAGGTAGAGGGGCTAGGAACCCTGCTTCTGTAGAGGTAGAGGGGCTAGGAACCCTGCTTCTGTAGAGGTAGAGGGGCTAGGAACCCTGCTTCTGTAGAGGTAGAGGGGCTAGGAACCCTGCTTCTGTAGAGGTAGAGGGGCTAGGAACCCTGCTTCTGTAGAGATAGAGGGGCTAGGAACCCTGCTTCTGTAGAGGTAGAGGGGCTAGGAACCCTGCTTCTGTAGAGGTAGAGGGGCTAGGAACCCTGCTTCTGTAGAGGTAGAGGGGCTAGGAACCCTGCTTCTGTAGAGGTAGAGGGGCTAGGAACCCTGCTTCTGTAGAGGTAGAGGGGCTAGGAACCCTGCTTCTGTAGAGGTAGAGGGGCTAGGAACCCTGCTTCTGTAGAGGTAGAGGGGCTAGGAACCCTGCTTCTGTAGAGGTAGAGGGGCTAGGAACCCTGCTTCTGTAGAGGTAGAGGGGCTAGGAACCCTGCTTCTGTAGAGGTAGAGGGGCTAGGAACCCTGCTTCTGTAGAGGTAGAGGGGCTAGGAACCCTGCTTCTGTAGAGGTAGAGGGGCTAGGAACCCTGCTTCTGTAGAGGTAGAGGGGCTAGGAACCCTGCTTCTGTAGAGGTAGAGGGGCTAGGAACCCTGCTTCTGTAGAGGTAGAGGGGCTAGGAACCCTGCTTCTGTAGAGGTAGAGGGGCTAGGAACCCTGCTTCTGTAGAGGTAGAGGGGATAGGAACCCTGCTTCTGTAGAGGTAGAGGGGCTAGGAACCCTGCTTCTGTAGAGGTAGAGGGGCTATGAACCCTGCTTCTGTAGAGGTAGATGGGCTAGGAACCCTGCTTCTGTAGAGGTAGAGGGGCTAGGAACCCTGCTTCTGTAGAGATAGAGGGGCTAGGAACCCTGCTTCTGTAGAGGTAGAGGGGCTAGTATTGTTTGAAAGTGACAGAGCTTCTGGATACGCTCACTTTGTTACAGGAATCCCTACAACTACGGCAGGGATAGAGACCAGACTAGATCGCTGACTACAGCAGGGATAGATACCAGACTAGACCGCTGACTACAGCAAGGATAGATACCAGACTAGACCGCTGACTACAGCAGGGATAGATACCAGACTAGACCGCTGACTACAGCAGGGATAGATACCAGACTAGACCGCTGACTACAGCAGGGATAGATACCAGACTAGACCACTGACTACAGCAGGGAGAGAGACCAGACTAGACCGCTGACTACAGCAGGGAGAGAGACCAGACTAGACCGCTGACTACAGCAGGGAGAGAGACCAGACTAGACCGCTGACTACAGCAGGGAGAGAGACCAGACTAGACCGCTGACTACAGCAGGGATAGATACCAGACTAGACCGCTGACTACAGCAGGGATAGATACCAGACTAGACCGCTGAACAAAAATATAAAAGCAACATGCAACCATTTCAAAGATTTTACTGAGGAAATCAGTCAATTGAAATAAATTCATTAGGCCCTAATCTATGGATTTCACATGACTGGGAATTCAGATATGCATCTGTTGGTCAGATATATTTTAAAAGAAAGATAGCTTATGCCTGCCAATACCATAACCAACGCCACCACGGGTGACTCTGTTCACAACGCTGACATCAGCAAACCGCTCGCCCACACGACGCCATGCACGTGGTCTGCGGTTTTGAGGCCGGTTGGACGTACTGCCAAATTCTCTAAAACGATTTTGGAGGCGGCTTATGATAGAGAAATGAACATTCAATTCTCTGGCAACAGCTCTGGTGGACATTTCTGCAGTCAGCATACCAATTGCACGCTCCCTCAACTTGAGACATCTGTGGCATTGTGTTGTGTGACAAAACTGCACATTTTAGAGTGGCCTTTTATTGTCCCCAGCACAAGGTGCACCTGTGTAATGATCATGCTGTTTAATCAGATTCTTGATATGCCACACCTGTCAGGTGGATTGATTATCTTGGCAAAGGAGAAATGCTCACTAACAGAGATGTAAACACATTAGTGCACAACATTTGAGAGAAATAAGGATATTTTATTTCAGCTCATGAAACATGGGACCAACACTTTACATGTTGCGTTTATATTTTTGTTCAGTGTATAACAGTCTGATAGCGGTACCGCTATGCGGCGTGCGACAGAAACTGAGCATTCACTCCCGTTTTAGTAGCATCTGCTGTTAGAAAGGTTGAGTTCTCTATTACAGTAGAATAAAGTCTCAATGCGTTTCGGTGTCAATATGAGCGATTCTGTTGGACCCAAACAAAAAATTTGACCAACTGAGGACATTTTGTTAGTGCCCACGAGGTCAGATGCTATTTCTAGGGGGTTTAGGGTTAAGGTTAGAATTAGTGTAAGGAGCTAGGTTTAGGGTTAAGGTTAGGAGCTAGGGTTAGGTTTAGGGTTAGGGTTAAGGTAAGGGTAAGAGTACGGGTTAGGGTTAGGGGTTAGGGGTTAGGTTTAGGGTTAGGGTTAGGAGATAGGGTTAGGAACTAGGGTTAGGTTTAGGGTTAAGGTTAGGGTTAAGGTAAGGGTAAGAGTACGGGTTAGGGTTAGGGGTTAGGGGTTAGGTTTAGGGTTAGGGTTAGGGGTTAGGGGTTAGGTTTAGGGTTAGGGTTAGGGTTAGGGTTAGGGGTTAGGTTTAGGGTTAGAGTTAGGGTTAGGGTTAGGGTTAGGGTTAGGGTTAGGGGTTAGGGTTAGGGTTAGGGTTTTAGGGGTTAGGGAAAATAGGATTTTGAATGGGACTGAATTGTGTGTCCCCACAAGGTTAGCTGTACAAGACAAGCTGTACAAGACTGTGTGTGTGTGTGTGTGTGTGTGTGTGTGTGTGTGTGTGTGTGTGTGTGTGTAAATGGGAAGGAAGGTGCAGAGTCACAGCAGAAGGAGATGAGACCATAAATCCTCTATTCTGACGATACAGGCATTTGGAATATCGTGCTAAAACATTAAATTGAATTAATCAAATTAATTATAATAATCGGCCAGCCCTACTCTCCACCCCTCCACCTCTCTGACCCCGGACATCTTGTAATTATCACCTCTACTGGCACAGAGACAGATCCTGAAGTCACCCCACTGAACTACCAGAGATCCCAGCTGAGATGGGCTGGCGCAGGAAAACACAGGCTACGTCCCCAATGGCACCCTATTCCCTTCCTAGTGCACTACTTTAGACCAGGGCCCACAGGGTTGATAGGGCTCTGGTCAAACGTAGTGCACTGTACAGGGTGCAGGGTGCCATTGGGATGCATCCACAGTTAGGGGTTCCATTAAACCAGCCTGTTCTGATTGGGGTGCCACTCATAGGGAAACAATATTAACGATGTGGTGCCACAGCCAAGTGGAGAGGCTCTAGTCATTACCTGGTCCTGTCGTGACAGGCTCTAGTCATTACCTGGTCCTGTCGTGATAGGCTCCAGTCATTACCTGGTCCTGTCGTGACAGGCTCCAGTCATTACCTGGTCCTGTCGTGACAGGCTCCAGTCATTACCTGGTCCTGTTGTGACAGGCTCTGGTCATTAACTGGTCCTGTCGTGAGAGGCTCTGGTCATTACCTGGTCCTGTCGTGACAGGCTCTAGTCATTACCTGGTCCTGTCGTGACAGGCTCTAGTCATTACCTGGTCCTGTCGTGACAGGCTCTAGTAATTTCCTGGTTCTGTCATGACAGGCTCTAGTCATTACCTGGTCCTGTCGTGATAGGCTCTAGTCATTACCTGGTCCTGTCGTGACAGGCTCTGGTCATTACCTGGTACTGGTGTTTAGTCCTGTGGACCAATAATAATAACTAAATGGTGTCCTACTCAGACAAAGATTGTCAGGCAAACAAAACAATCACAATCATGAAGACAAGGGTGGATGATGATGATGCTGATGATGCATTTAGGTTTTCATTTTGACAGATTAGTTGCATGGCAACAGTCATCATCATTAGAACTCAGTGAGAGATGTGTTGGATGGGATACAAAATCATTTCAATTCATTGGATGAATACTGAACATTGTTTGATATTGTTTGTGTTGAGCTGAATGACTGACCAGAAAAGGCTCTTGGGGGTTATAGACCTCTTAGCTCTGTGAGACACTCCTCTGGAGACTTGATGCTGAGGGGGTTATAGACCTCTTAGCTCTGAGACACACTCCTCTGGAGACTTGATGCTGAGGGGGTTATAGACCTCTTAGCTCTGAGACACACTCCTCTGGAGACTTGATGCTGAGGGGGTTATAGACCTCTTAGCTCTGAGACACACTCCTCTGGAGACTTGATGCTGAGGGGGTTATAGACCTCTTAGCTCTGTGAGACACACTCCTCTGGAGACTTGATGCTGAGCGGGTTATAGACCTCTTAGCTCTGTGAGACACACTCCTCTGGAGACTTGATGCTGAGCGGGTTATAGACCTCTTAGCTCTGAGACACACTCCTCTGGAGACTTGATGCTGAGGGGGTTATAGACCTCTTAGCTCTGTGAGACACACTCCTCTGGAGACTTGATGCTGAGCGGGTTATAGACCTCTTAGCTCTGTGAGACACACTCCTCTGGAGACTTGATGCTGAGCGGGTTATAGACCTCTTAGCTCTGTGAGACACACTCCTCTGGAGACTTGATGCTGAGGGGGTTATAGACCTCTTAGTTCTGTGAGACACACTCCTCTGGAGACTTGATGCTGAGCGGGTTATAGACCTCTTAGCTCTGTGAGACACACTCCTCTGGAGAATTGATGCTGAGCGGGTTATAGACCTCTTAGCTCTGTGAGACACACTCCTCTGGAGACTTGGTGCTGAGGGGGTTATAGACCTCTTAGCTCTGTGAGACACAGAGGTAATTGAGGTAATATGTACATGTAGGTAGAGTTAAAGTGACTATGCATAGATAATAAACAGAGTAGCAGCAGCGTAAAAGAGGGGGATTGGGTGGGGTGGGGGGGCAATGCAAATAGTCCGGGTAGCCATGATTAGCTGTTCAGGAGTCTTATGGCCTGGGGTTAGAAGCTGTTAAGAAGCCTTTTGGACCTAGACATGACTCTCCGGTACCGATTGCCGCGCGGTAGCAGAGAGAACAGTCTATGACTAGGGTGGCTGGAGTCTTTGACAATTTTTAGGGCCTTCCTCTGACACCGCCTGGTATAGAGGTCCTGGATGGCAGGAAGCTTGGCCCCAGTGATGTACTGGGCCGTACGCACTACCCTCTGTAGTGCCTTGCGGTCGGAGGCCGAGCAGTTGCCATACCAGGCGGTGATGCAACCAGTCAGGATGCTCTCGATGGTGCAGATGTAGAACTTTTTGAGGATCTGAGGACCCATACCAAATATTTTCAGTCTCCTGAGGGGGAATAGGCTTTGTCGTGCCCTCTTCACGACTGTCTTGGTGTGTTTGGACCATGATAGTTTGTTGGTGATGTGGACACCTAGGAACTTGAAGCTTTCAACCTGTTCCACTACAACCCCGTCGATGAGAATGAGGGCGTGCTCAGTCCACTTTTTTTTCTCTCCTGTAGTCCACAATCATCTCCTTTGTCTTGGTCACGTTGAGGGAGAGGTTGTTATCCTGGCACCACACGGCCAGGTCTCTGACCTCCTCCCTATAGGCTGTCTCATCGTTGTCGGTGATCAGGCCTACCACTGTTGTATCATCGGCAAACTTAATGATGGTGTTGGAGTCGTGCCTGGCCATGCAGTCATGGGTGAACAGGGAGTACAGGAGGGGACTGAGCACGGACCCCTGAGGGGCCCCCTTGTTGAGGATCAGCGTGGCAGATGTGTTGTTACCTACCCTTACCACCTGGGGGCGGCCCGTCAGGAAGTCCAGGATCCAGTTGCAGAGGGAGGTGTTTAGTCCCAGGGTCCTTAGCTTAGTGATGAGCTTTGAGGGCACTATGGTGTTGAACGCTGAGCTGTAGTCAATGAACAACATTCTCACGTAGGTGTTCCTCTTGTCCAGGTGGGAAAGGGCAGTGTGGAGTGCAATAGAGATTGCATCATCTGTGGATCTGTTGGGGCGGTATGCAAATTGGAGTGGGTCTAGGGTTTCTGGGATAATGGTGTTGATGTGAGCCATGACCAGCCTTTCAAAGCACTTCATGGCTACAGACGTCAGTGCTACGGGTCGGTAGTCATTTAGGCAGGTTATCTTAGTGTTCTTGGGCACAGGGACTATGGTGGTCCGCTTGAAACATGTTGGTATTACAGACTCAGTCAGGGACATGTTCAAAATGTCAGTGAAGACACTTGCCAGTTGGTCAGCACATGCTCGGAGTACACGTCCTGGTAATCCGTCTGGCCCTGCGGCCTTGTGAATGTTGACCTGCTTAAAAGTCTTACTCACATTGGCTACGGAGAGCGTGATCACATAGTCATCCGGAACAGCTGATGCTCTCATGCATGCTTCAGTGTTGATTGCCTCGAAGCGAGCATAGAAGTGGTTTAGCTCGTCTGGAAGTATTGTGTCACTGGGCAGCTCGCGGCTGTGCTTCCCTTTGTAGTCTGTAATAGTTTTCAAGCCCTGCCACATCTGACGAGCGTCAGAGCCGGTGTAGTACGATTCAATCTTAGTCCTGTATTGACTCTTTGCCTGTTTGATGGTTCGTCGGAGGGCATAGCGGGATTTCTTATAAGCGTCCGGGTTAGAGTCCCGCTCCTTGAAAGCGGCAGCTCTACCCTTTAGGTCAGTGCGGATGTTGCCTGTAATCCATGGCTTCTGGTTGGGATATGTACGTACGGTCACTGTGGGGACGACGTCATCGATGCACTTATTGATGAAGCCAGTGACTGATGTGGTGTCCTCCTCAATGCTATCTGAAGAATCCCGGAACATGTTCCAGTCTGTGCTAGCAAAACAGTCCTGTAGCTTAGCATCTGCTTCATATGACAACTTTTTTATTAACCGAGTCACTGGTGCTTCCTGCTTTAGTTTTTGCTTATAAGCAGGAATCAGGAGGATATAATTATGGTCAGATTTGCCAAATGGAGGGCGAGGGAGAGCTTTGTATGCGTCTCTGTGTGTGGCTTCATCAAATGTAAATGTAAATGTAAATGAGTAAAGGTGGTCTAGAGTTTTTTTTCCTCTGGTTGCACATTTAACATGCTGGTAGAAATGAAGTAGAACGGATTTAAGTTTCACTGCATTAAAGTCCCCGGCCACTAGGAGCGCTGCCTCTGGATGAGGGTTTTCCTGTTCAGTTATGGCCTTATACAGCTCATTGAGTGCAATCTTAATGCCAGCATCGGTTTGTGGTGGTAAATAGACAGCTATGAAAAATATAGATGAAAACTCTCTTGGTAAATAGACAGCTACGACAGGCGAGCAAAACCTTGAGACTTCCTTAGTATTTGATTTTGTGCACCAGCTGTTGTTTACAAATATACACAGACCGCCACCCCTTGTCTTACCGGAGTCAGCCGTTCTATCCTGCCGATGTAGCGTATAGCCCGCTAGCTGTATGTTGTCCATGTCGTCGTTCAGCCACGACTCGGTGAAACATAAGATATTACAGTTTTTAATGTCCCGTTGGTAGGATAACCATAATCTTAGGTCATCCAATTTATTTTTCAATGATTGAACATTGGCTAATAGGATTGATGGGAGCGGCAGTTTACTCGCTCGCCGTCGGATCCTTACAAGGCACCCCGACCTACGTCCACGAAATCTCTGTCTCTTTCTCATGCGAATGACGGGGATTTGGGCCTTGTCGGGTGTCTGTAGGATATCCTTCGCGTCCGACTTGTTGAAGAAAAAGTATTCGTCCAATACGAGGTGAGTAATCGCTGTCCTGATATCCAGAAGCTGTTTTTGGTCATAAGAGACGGTGGCAGAAACATTATGTATAGAATAAATTACAAATAATGTCAAAAAACACACATAATAGTACAATTGGTTAGAAGGCTGTAAAACGGCAGCCATCTTCTCTGGCGCCATCATTTCAAGCCTCTGGGCAATTACAGTCATCCAAAATTCCATGACCGTCACAGCCCTAATATGAAGCCACAATCTGCCAGGTCTGCCACCTAGGTGTCTGGTTAGACTGTAAACTCAACTTCCAGACTCACATAAAGAATCTCCAATCCAAAGTTAAATCTAGAATCGGCTTCCTATTTCGCAACAAAGCCTCCTTCACTCATGCTGCCAAACATGCCCTCGTAAAACTGACTATCCTACCGATCCTTGACTTCGGCGATGTCATTTACAAAATAGCCTCCAACACTCTACTCAGCAAATTGGATGTAGTCTATCACAGTGCCATCCCAGCCCAGAGTCCAATGGTGGCGAGCTTTACACCACTCCAGCCAACGCTTGGCATTGCGCATGGTGATCTTAGGCTTGTGTGGCTGCTTGGCCATGGAAACCCGTTTCATGAAGCTCCCAATGAACAGTTCTTGTGCTGACGTTGCTTCCAGAGGCAGTTTGGAACTCGGTAGTGAGTGTTGCAACCGAGGACAGACGATTTTTACGCGCTACGCGCTTCAGCACTTGGCAGTCCAGTTCTGTGAGCTTGTGTGGCCTACCACTTCGCGGCTGAGCTGTTGTTGCTTCTAGACGTTTCCACTTCACAATAACAGCACTTACAGTTGACCGGGGCAGCTCTAGCAGGGCAGAAATTTGACGAACTGACTTGTTGGAAAGGTGGCATCCTGTGACGGTGCCACGTTGAAAGTCACAGAGCTCTTCAGTAAGGCCATTCTACTGCCAATGTTTGTCTATGGAGATTGCATGGCGGTGTGCTCGATATACACCTGTCAGCAACGGATGTGCCTGAAATAGCCAAATCCACTAATTTGAATGGGTGTCCACATACTTTTGTATATATAGTGTATTTGGGCCTATTTTGATTAAAATAAAAAAGCGTTGATGGTTCACCAAATTCCATAGGCCATGTTTCCATATCTCAGTATTAATCCCTGGTATTAATCATCCCATCCATTCCACAGGGAGCAGAACGGAGAATCCGTGATGAGGTGAGGAAGCAGATCCGGATGAAGCGCAAAGGTCAGATAAGTAGTTTCCATGGAGATAATAGTAAAGAACATGCCGGTAGCTATTGGCGTCTCCTGCAGTAGAGAGAGTGCCTGCCTGGATTCAACAGGAAGCTATGATCAGGGGTTCAGGATTCAACAGGAAGCTATGATCAGGGGTTCAGGATTCAACAGGAAGCTATGATCAGGGGTTCAGGATTCAACAGGAAGCTATGATCAGGGGTTCAGGATTCAACAGGAAGCTATGATCAGGGGTTCAGGATTCAACAGGAAGCTATGATCAGGGGTTCAGGATTCAACAGGAAGCTATGATCAGGGGTTCAGGATTCAACAGGAAGCTATGATCAGGGGTTCAGGATTCAACAGGAAGCTATGATCAGGGGTTCAGGATTCAACAGGAAGCTATGATCAGGGGTTCAGACTGGTGCAGCTGGGAAGGTGGGTGATGGTTGCATGAATCTGAATCAACTGATGTCAGACTTCAGTTTTGATTTTCCTACGCACCTGTGTACCTGTGAAATTAGGCGTGCAGACGTTTTTGTTCTATGTAGACTAACTATGAGTGACCGTGCATGTTGTTTCTCTCCTGCGGTCCAGGGAAGGATGGGAGCCTGGTAGCGTTGAACAGGAAGGCCAGACACAGTGTTCTTCAAGTCCCTCTCTGACCTGGACACCCAGCCTGTCCTGTTCATCCCAGACGTCCACTTTGGGCACCTGCAGAGGACTGGACAGGTGAGAGACACTCTTGGAGACAACGGTTAAACCAGCCACCGTGACACACAGAAAATGCATGAGCCAATACTGACCAGAATGATCCAGAATATCTCCTCTATCACTTGGTAATGAAAGTGTATATCCTTGAAAGCAAAGACCTTATAGCGTGATTCATCTGTCTGTCTGTGTTGTCCAACCCTAGGTCTTTGCCTTCAACACAGAGGAGATGGAGAGGGAAGGGTAAGTGTAGCTGTATAGTTCTAATACAGAGGGAAGGGTAAGTGTAGCTGTATAGTTCTAATAGAGAGGGAAGGATAAGTGTAGCTGTATAGTTCTAATAGAGAGGGAAGGATAAGTGTAGCTGTATAGTTCTAATAGAGAGGGAAGGGTAAGTGTAGCTGTATAGTTCTAATAGAGAGGGAAGGGTAAGTGTAGCTGTATAGTTCTAATAGAGAGGGAAGGATAAGTGTAGCTGTATAGTTCTAATACAGAGGGAAGGGTACGTGTAGCTGTATAGTTCTAATAGAGAGGGAAGGGTAAGTGTAGCTGTATAGTTCTAATAGAGAGGGAAGGGTAAGTGTAGCTGTATAGTTCTAATAGAGAGGGAAGGGTAAGTGTAGCTGTATAGTATAATAGAGAGGGAAGGGTAAGTGTAGCTGTATAGTTCTAATAGAGAGGGAAGGGTAAGTGTAGCTGTATAGTTCTAATAGAGAGGGAAGGGTAAGTGTAGCTGTATAGTTCTAATAGAGAGGGAAGGGTAAGTGTAGCTGTATAGTTCTAATACAGAGGGAAGGGTAAGTGTAGCTGTATAGTTCTAATAGAGAGGGAAGGGTAAGTGTAGCTGTATAGTTCTAATACAGAGGGAAGGGTAAGTGTAGCTGTATAGTTCTAATAGAGAGGGAAGGGTAAGTGTAGCTGTATAGTTCTAATAGAGAGGGAAGGGTAAGTGTAGCTGTATAGTTCTAATAGAGAGGGAAGGGTAAGTGTAGCTGTATAGTTCTAATAGAGAGGGAAGGGTAAGTGTAGCTGTATAGTTCTAATACAGAGGGAAGGGTAAGTGTAGCTGTATAGTTCTAATAGAGAGGGAAGGGTACGTGTAGCTGTATAGTTCTAATAGAGAGGGAAGGATAAGTGTAGCTGTATAGTTCTAATACAGAGGGAAGGGTAAGTGTAGCTGTATAGTTCTAATAGAGAGGGAAGGATAAGTGTAGCTGTATAGTTCTAATAGAGAGGGAAGGGTAAGTGTAGCTGTATAGTTCTAATAGAGAGGGAAGGGTAAGTGTAGCTGTATAGTTCTAATAGAGAGGGAAGGATAAGTGTAGCTGTATAGTTCTAATAGAGAGGGAAGGATAAGTGTAGCTGTATAGTTCTAATACAGAGGGAAGGGTAAGTGTAGCTGTATAGTTCTAATAGAGAGGGAAGGGTAAGTGTAGCTGTATAGTTCTAATAGAGAGGGAAGGGTAAGTGTAGCTGTTTAGTTCTAATAGAGAGGGAAGGGTAAGTGTAGCTGTATAGTTCTAATAGAGAGGGAAGGGTAAGTGTAGCTGTATAGTTCTAATAGAGAGGGAAGGGTAAGTGTAGCTGTATAGTTCTAATACAGAGGGAAGGGTAAGTGTAGCTGTATAGTTCTAATAGAGAGGGAAGGGTACGTGTAGCTGTATAGTTCTAATAGAGAGGGAAGGATAAGTGTAGCTGTATAGTTCTAATACAGAGGGAAGGGTAAGTGTAGCTGTATAGTTCTAATAGAGAGGGAAGGATAAGTGTAGCTGTATAGTTCTAATAGAGAGGGAAGGGTAAGTGTAGCTGTATAGTTCTAATAGAGAGGGAAGGGTAAGTGTAGCTGTATAGTTCTAATAGAGAGGGAAGGATAAGTGTAGCTGTATAGTTCTAATAGAGAGGGAAGGGTACGTGTAGCTGTATAGTTCTAATAGAGAGGGAAGGGTAAGTGTAGCTGTATAGTTCTAATAGAGAGGGAAGGGTAAGTGTAGCTGTATAGTTCTAATAGAGAGGGAAGGATAAGTGTAGCTGTATAGTTCTAATAGAGAGGGAAGGGTAAGTGTAGCTGTATAGTTCTAATAGAGAGGGAAGGGTAAGTGTAGCTGTATAGTTCTAATAGAGAGGGAAGGGTACGTGTAGCTGTATAGTTCTAATAGAGAGGGAAGGGTAAGTGTAGCTGTATAGTTCTAATACAGAGGGAAGGGTAAGTGTAGCTGTATAGTTCTAATAGAGAGGGAAGGGTAAGTGTAGCTGTATAGTTCTAATAGAGAGGGAAGGGTAAGTGTAGCTGTATAGTTCTAATAGAGAGGGAAGGGTACGTGTAGCTGTATAGTTCTAATACAGAGGGAAGGATAAGTGTAGCTGTATAGTTCTAATAGAGAGGGAAGGGTACGTGTAGCTGTATAGTTCTAATAGAGAGGGAAGGATAAGTGTAGCTGTATAGTTCTAATAGAGAGGGAAGGGTAAGTGTAGCTGTATAGTTCTAATAGAGAGGGAAGGGTAAGTGTAGCTGTATAGTTCTAATAGAGAGGGAAGGATAAGTGTAGCTGTATAGTTCTAATAGAGAGGGAAGGGTAAGTGTAGCTGTATAGTTCTAATAGAGAGGGAAGGGTAAGTGTAGCTGTATAGTTCTAATAGAGAGGGAAGGGTAAGTGTAGCTGTATAGTTCTAATAGAGAGGGAAGGGTAAGTGTAGCTGTATAGTTCTAATACAGAGGGAAGGGTACGTGTAGCTGTATAGTTCTAATAGAGAGGGAAGGGTAAGTGTAGCTGTATAGTTCTAATAGAGAGGGAAGGGTAAGTGTAGCTGTATAGTTCTAATAGAGAGGGAAGGATAAGTGTAGCTGTATAGTTCTAATAGAGAGGGAAGGGTAAGTGTAGCTGTATAGTTCTAATAGAGAGGGAAGGGTAAGTGTAGCTGTATAGTTCTAATAGAGAGGGAAGGGTACGTGTAGCTGTATAGTTCTAATAGAGAGGGAAGGGTAAGTGTAGCTGTATAGTTCTAATACAGAGGGAAGGGTAAGTGTAGCTGTATAGTTCTAATAGAGAGGGAAGGGTAAGTGTAGCTGTATAGTTCTAATAGAGAGGGAAGGGTAAGTGTAGCTGTATAGTTCTAATAGAGAGGGAAGGGTACGTGTAGCTGTATAGTTCTAATACAGAGGGAAGGATAAGTGTAGCTGTATAGTTCTAATAGAGAGGGAAGGGTACGTGTAGCTGTATAGTTCTAATAGAGAGGGAAGGATAAGTGTAGCTGTATAGTTCTAATAGAGAGGGAAGGGTAAGTGTAGCTGTATAGTTCTAATAGAGAGGGAAGGGTAAGTGTAGCTGTATAGTTCTAATAGAGAGGGAAGGATAAGTGTAGCTGTATAGTTCTAATAGAGAGGGAAGGGTAAGTGTAGCTGTATAGTTCTAATAGAGAGGGAAGGGTAAGTGTAGCTGTATAGTTCTAATAGAGAGGGAAGGGTAAGTGTAGCTGTATAGTTCTAATAGAGAGGGAAGGGTAAGTGTAGCTGTATAGTTCTAATACAGAGGGAAGGGTAAGTGTAGCTGTATAGTTCTAATAGAGAGGGAAGGGTAAGTGTAGCTGTATAGTTATTTTCACAAAGTGGAACTTATAGCTTTTTAACTACTTTGCAGATAAGAAACAAACAGACAATCATAATTTGTCAAATTTCTAGTTCATGCTTCAAAACCAACTTCATAAGAGGTTTTAAAAATAGGTTATATTTGACTCAAAATGTAATGACGTACAGTGAGGCATTGTTGGCAGAATAGATGGATGCAGTTCAATGCATGATTAATATAATTCACCAATACATTTCTTGGGAGTCCAAAAAATATTGTTATCAGGTTGTAAATCACAGCAGGCCTGGTACATTGTTTGGTGCCTCCACCTATTCGGGATGTTTCAGTTTCAATATTTTGAACAAAAACGGACGACTGTAACTAAGGCTGGGAATGTCAATACAATCAAACTAGCCAGGGCAATGATCACAAGTCAGTCATAACGTGGCTAGTAGGCTAGCACACCTGTCAAACACCAGGCCCCCTGATGTGCATCGGTGAATTAAACTTCACCCTTACCAAAAAAGATTGCCGTTAGAGTGCAGTATAATTACTGCGTCCAAAATACCACAGTCGACTGCAGTTACTGCACTTTTACTGCAGTTTCAAAACGGATATATTTTTTTGTAGTGGCAACTGTGCTGCTTTTGTTAGTCCCGTTTATGGCGCCCAGCGGAGGGAGAGCGTACGGACACATGCCACGGTCCTAGCTAGGCTTCTAAAATGTTGCAGTCTGGCTTCGGTTTTTAAAGCTTGACAATGAATAAACTAAACCTGCATCAGAACACCGTGCAAAGGAGAAACATGTAGGCCTACTACAGCAACATTTGAGCGGTAGCCAAGGCTGGCTACTCAACTACAATACATTTAGAGTGCGCCATACAGCAATGCTGCATTCAACCGTACCAGTGATCCATGCAGTGCAAAAAAATTTACAACTGGTTTTAAGTTTAAATGTTACAATAAACCTATACCTTGCATTCGGAAAGTATTTAGACCCCTTGACTTTTTCCACATTTTGTTACGTTACAGCCTTATTCTAAAATGTATTTAATTGTCCCCCCCCCCCCCCCTCATCAACCTACACACAATACCACATAATGACAAAGAAAAAACAGGTTTTTAGACATTTTTGCAAATGTATTAAAAATAAAAAACGGAAATATCACATTTACATAAGTATTCAGACCCTTTACTCAGTACTTTGTTGAAGCACCTTTGGCAGTGATTACAGCCTCGAGTCTTCTTGGGTATGACGCTACAAGCTTGGCACATCTGTATTTGGGGAGATTCTCCCATTCTTCTCTGCAGATCCTCTCAAGCTCTGTCAGGTTGGATGGGGAGCGTCGCTGCACAGCTATTTTCAGGTCTCCAGAGATGTTCGATTGGGTTCAAGTCCGGGCTCTGGCTGGGCCACTCAAGGACATTCTGAGACTTGTCCCAAAGCCACTCCTGCGTTGTCTTGGCTGTGTGCTTAGGGTCGTTGTCCTGTTGGAAGGTGAACCTTCGCCCCAGTCTGAGGTCCTGAGAGCTCTGGAGCAGGTTTCATCAAGGATCTCTCTGTACTTTGCTCCGTTCATCTTTCCCTCGATCCTGACTAGTCTCCCAGTCCCTGCCGCTGAAAAACATCCCCACAGGATGATGCTGCCACCACCATGCTTTACCGTAGGGATGGTGCCAGGTTTCCTCCAGATGTGACGCTTGGTATTCAGGCCAAAGAGTTCAGTCTTGGTTTCATCAGACCAGATAATCTTTTGGCAAACTCCAAGTGGGTTGTCATGTGCCTTTTACTGAAGAGTGGCTTCCGTCTGGCCACTCCACCATAAAGGCCTGATTGGTGGAGTGCTTCAGATATGGTTGTCCTCCTAGAAGGTTCTCCCATCTCCACAGAGGAACTCTGGAGTTCTGTCAGCGTGACCATCGGTTTCTTGGTCACCTCCCTGACCAAGGTCCTTCTCCCCCGATTGCTCAGTTTGGCCGGGCGGCCAGCTCTAGGAAGAGTCTTGGTGGTTCCAAACTTCTTATATTTAAAATGATGGAGGCCACTGTGTTCTTGGGGACCTTCAATGTTGCAGAATTATTTTTGTACCCTTCCACAGATCTGTGCCTCGACACAATCCTGTCTCGGAGCTCTACAGACAATTCATTTGACCTCATGGCTTGGTTTTTGCTCTGACTGTGTTTTATTTGTAATACATTTGCAACAATTTCTCAAAACTTGTTTTTGCTTTGTCATTATGGGGTATTGTGTGTAGATTGATGAGGATTTTTATTTATTTAATCCATTTTAGAATAAGGCTGTAACAAAATGTGGGAAAAAGTCAAGGGGTCTGAAAACTTTCCGAATGCACCGTAGCTACATTTTTGTTATTTGGAGTTATTAAATACTTGAACCGATTTGAATAAGATTTCATGTTGCTAAAACGCTGTCAGTTCCACTTTAAAGGGTAGGAGAGAGTAGGATGAATGTCAATTCCACACATTCCAGTGGCTCCTTGGTTAAGCTCCTATGTGTTTCCATGGTGACATAATTGCCATGTTGTGCTGTATGTCTCTGTTTTTAAACGGCTTGTAATGAAATCCTCCTCAATGTTGTGACAATTTCTCAGTAGTTGGTCTTCATTACAACGTTAGAGGATTGGTCGAGACTAGATGAGTTAGAGCTGCTGATTGGCTGCTGTTAAACCGTGGTGGGTTCCTATTCGTTGTTGTTAAACTTTGATGCATTGCTGTGTTTAAGGGGTGTCGTGATGAAGAGTGTGTCACGACCTGCTGAGGAACACGTCTGTTCGCCTCCTGCCAAGCACTTCAAACCAGAAATCCAAAAGAGAGGTGGGTGGGTATCATAACATCCTCATCTCTCTTCTCTCTGAACTACAGGGAACATCAGTCATGTCTCCTGTCTGAACTACATCACTACAGGGAACATCAGTCATGTCTCCTCTCTACATCACTACAGGGAACATCAGTCATGTCTCCTCTCTGAACTACATCACTACAGGGAACATCAGTCATGTCTCCTCTCTACATCACTACAGGGAACATCAGTCATGTCTCCTCTCTGAACTACATCACTACAGGGAACATCAGTCATGTCTCCTCTCTGAACTACACCACTACAGGGAACATCAGTCATGTCTCCTGTCTACATCACTACAGGGAACATCAGTCATGTCTCCTCTCTGAACTACATCACTACAGGGAACATCAGTCATGTCTCCTCTCTACATCACTACAGGGAACATCAGTCATGTCTCCTCTCTACACCACTACAGGGAACATCAGTCATGTCTCCTCTCTGAACTACATCACTACAGGGAACATCAGTCATGTCTCCTCTCTGAACTACATCACTACAGGGAACATCAGTCATGTCTCCTCTCTGAACTACATCACTACAGGGAACATCAGTCATGTCTCCTGTCTACATCACTACAGGGAACATCAGTCATGTCTCCTCTCTACATCACTACAGGGAACATCAGTCATGTCTCCTCTCTGAACTACATCACTACAGGGAACATCAGTCATGTCTCCTCTCTGAACTACATCACTACAGGGAACATCAGTTATGTCTCCTCTCTGAACTACATCACTACAGGGAACATCAGTCATGTCTCCTCTCTACATCACTACAGGGAACATCAGTCATGTCTCCTCTCTACACCACTACAGGGAACATCAGTCATGTCTCCTCTCTGAACTACATCACTACAGGGAACATCAGTCATGTCTCCTCTCTGAACTACATCACTACAGGGAACATCAGTCATGTCTCCTCTCTGAACTACATCACTACAGGGAACATCAGTCATGTCTCCTCTCTGAACTACATCACTACAGGGAACATCAGTCATGTCTCCTCTCTACACCACTACAGGGAACATCAGTCATGTCTCCTCTCTGAACTACATCACTACATCACTACAGGGAACATCAGTCATGTCTCCTGTCTGAACTACATCACTACAGGGAACATCAGTCATGTCTCCTCTCTGAACTACATCACTACAGGGAACATCAGTCATGTCTCCTCTCTACATCACTACAGGGAACATCAGTCATGTCTCCTCTCTGAACTACATCACTACAGGGAACATCAGTCATGTCTCCTCTCTGAACTACATCACTACAGGGAACATCAGTCATGTCTCCTGTCTGAACTACATCACTACAGGGAACATCAGTCATGTCTCCTCTCCTCTCTACATCACTACAGGGAACATCAGTCATGTCTCCTCTCTACATCACTACAGGGAACATCAGTCATGTCTCCTGTCTGAACTACATCACTACAGGGAACATCAGTCATGTGTCCTCTCTACATCACTACAGGGAACATCAGTCATGTCTCCTCTCTACATCACTACAGGGAACATCAGTCATGTCTCCTCTCTGAACTACATCACTACAGGGAACATAAGTCATGTCTCCTGTCTGAACTACATCACTACAGGGAACATCAGTCATGTCTCCTGTCTGAACTACATCACTACAGGGAACATCAGTCATGTCTCCTCTCTGAACTACATCACTACAGGGAACATCAGTCATGTCTCCTCTCTACATCACTACAGGGAACATCAGTCATGTCTCCTCTCTGAACTACATCACTACAGGGAACATAAGTCATGTCTCCTGTCTGAACTACATCACTACAGGGAACATCAGTCATGTCTCCTCTCTGAACTACATCACTACAGGGAACATCAGTCATGTCTCCTCTCTACATCACTACAGGGAACATCAGTCATGTCTCCTCTCTACATCACTACAGGGAACATCAGTCATGTCTCCTCTCTGAACTACATCACTACAGGGAACATCAGTCATGTCTCCTCTCTGAACTACATCACTACAGGGAACATCAGTCATGTCTCTTCTCTGAACTACATCACTACAAGGAACATCAGTCATGTCTCCTCTCTACATCACTACAGGGAACATCAGTCATGTCTCCTCTCTGAACTACATCACTACAGGGAACATCAGTCATGTCTCCTCTCTGAACTACATCACTACAGGGAACATCAGTCATGTCTCCTCTCTGAACTACATCACTACAGGGAACATCAGTCATGTCTCCTCTCTACATCACTACAGGGAACATCAGTCATGTCTCTTCTCTGAACTACATCACTACAGGGAACATCAGTCATGTCTCCTCTCTACATCACTACAGGGAACATCAGTCATGTCTCCTCTCTGAACTACACCACTACAGGGAACATCAGTCATGTCTCCTCTCTACATCACTACAGGGAACATCAGTCATGTCTCTGTAATAAAGAAATGTTCATGTTTGTTTCAAGCCTACTCAAATGACATCTCAATTGGTTTGCTTTAAATCAACAAAATAATTGTCTCACCCAGCCCTATTGACCAAATGTGTCCTATTCCCGTCTCTGCAGTCCTGCTGTACGTGAGGAAGGAGTCAGATGAGGTGTTTGATGCCTTGATGCTGAAGTCGCCCACCCTGATGGCCTTGCTGGAAGCAGTAAGTCCTACAGATCTATACTGAACAAAAATACAAACGCAACATGCAACAATTTCAAAGATTAAAAAAAAGGTAGGGCTGTGGATCAGAAAACCAGTCAGTATCTGGTGTGACCACCATTTGCCTCATGCAATCCAAGATGGCGTAGTAGTGCAGTTGTGTTTTTATCGTCTGTCTGTAAATAGCCTGTAAATACCCTATTTTTTCGTACATATTTCCCTATCAGACTTTTCATCCTTCTACAAGATATACTTTCCTGCAACCCGCCTCACTCAATGTGGAACGGATTCTATTATTGACTTACCTTGACTTACCTTTATCTAGAATCTAGAATCTCCAGTTGAAACTAGCTAGCCAGCTAACTAGCTACTTGCTATTTGCTATTAGCCACAGCTAGCGGTGTTTCACCCAAAACATTGGATTTTTTTCTGCGGGATTAATTTTAATCACTGGACATTGATCACCGGATATTCGGCCCAACGAAATCTTCTGATGTGGTTACGACGTTAACCACGAATATTCCATCCATCTGATAGCTCTGGCCCGCTAGCACACGCTAAACTGAACTAGCTACTGAACTAGCTACTTGCTATTAGCCACAGCTAGCGGTGTTTCACTCAGGACATTGGATTTTTTTCTGCGGGATTAATTTTAATCACTGGACATTGATCACCGGATATTCGGCCAGTCTGCACAGCGCGTTATCGACCCAGAACATATCAGTTTTTCCGCGGGAATCACTGAATCACTGGACCTTTAACTCCGGATTTCATCGCTACCACCAGCCAGCTACAACAAAACGGACGCTGTGGTCTGGCTAATCACCCTGAGCTAGGCCCATCGCCCATCTCCCGGCTATCTACCTCTCTGTCAACAGGACGGGACCACCTAGTGTTGACACGGAGCCCCGCCGATCCTACACGACTGGTCTGCCTACGAAATCGTCTGATGTGGTTACGACGTTAACCACGAAGATTCCATCCATCTGCTAGCCCTGGCCCGCTAGCACACGCTAGCCGTAGCCTCTTACTATTGCTTCAACACCGGACCTTATGATAACTCAGCTATACAGCTGATATCTGCTGGACTGTTCCTTTTTACGGTACTACATCCTGTTTATGTTTAGCCTCAGCCCAAACATGGTTAGTTTATTGTTGTTTCGGTTATTTCTAATTGTACTATATCACTGTAGACCCCCCAGCCTAGCTAAACCTGCCTTAGTTAGCTCCTTCGCACCTCCCCCTATACACGCGGAGACCGACTCAATTGATGACTCTAGCGATGCTATCTCTTTCATAGTTACCCAACGCTTAGGGTTACCTCCACTTTACTCATATCCTTCCATATCCTTGTCTGTACATAATGCCCTGAATCTTTTCTATAACACCCGGAAATCTGCCCCCTTTATTCTATGTACCCAACGCACTAGAAGACCAGTTCTTAAAGCCTTTAGCCGTATCCTTATTCTAGTCCTCCTCTGTTCCTCTGGTGATGTAGAGGCTAACCCAGGCCCTGCAGCCCTCAGTATCACTCCTACTCCCCAGGCGCTATCATTTGATGACTTCTGTAATCGCAAAAGTCTTGGTTTCTTGCACATAAATATCAGAAGTCTACTTCCTAAGTTTGAGTTATTCACTGCGTTAGCACACTCTACCAACCCTGATGTTCTAGCAGTGTCTGAATCCTGGCTCAGGAAGGCCACCAAAAATTCTGAAATTTCCATCCCCAACTATAACATTTTCCGTCTAGATAGAACTGCCAAAGGGGGTGGAGTTGCAATCTACTGTAGAGATAGCCTGCAGAGCTCTATCATACTATCCAGGTCTGTGCCCAAACAGTTTGAGCTTCTACTTCTAAAAATCCACCTTTCCAGAAATAAGTCTCTCACTGTTGCCGCTTGCTACAGACCCCCCTCAGCCCCCAGCTGTGCCCTGGACACCATATGTGAATTGATTGCCCCCTATTTATCCTCAGAGTTTGTACTGCTTGGTGACCTAAATTGGGATATGCTTAATACCCCAGCCATCCTACAATCCAAGCTAGATGCCCTCAACCTCACGCAAATTATCAACGAACCTACCAGGTACAACCCTAAATCCGTAAACATGGGTACCCTCATAGATATCATCCTGACTAACATACCCTCTAAATATACCTCAGCTGTCTTCAACCAGGATCTCAGCGATCACTGCCTTATTGCCTGCGTCCGTAACGGGTCCGCGGTCAAACGACCACCCCTCATCACTGTCAAACGCTCCCTAAAACACTTTAGCGAGGAGGCCTTCCTAATTGACCTGGCCCAGGTATCCTGGATGGATATAGATCTCATTCCGTCAGTAGAGGATGCCTGGTTGTTCCTTAAAAGTAATTTCCTCTCAATCTTAAATAAACATGCCCCATTCAAAAAATACAGAACTAAGAACCGATATAGCCCCTGGTTCTCCTCAGACTTGACTGCCCTTGACCAGCACAAAAACATCCTGTGGCGTACAGCATTAGCATCAAATAGCCCCCGCGATATGCAACTTTTCAGGGAAGTTAGGAACCAATATACACAAGCAGTCAGGAAAGCAAAGGCTAACTTTTTCAAACAGAAATTTGCATCCTGTAGCACTAACTCCAAAAAGTTTTGGGACACTGTAAAGTCCATGGAGAATAAGAGCACTTCCTCCCAGCTGCCCACTGCACTGAGGCTAGGAAACACTATCACCACCGATAAATCTACAATAATCGAGAATTTCAACAAGCATTTTGCTACAGCTGGCCATGCTTTCCATCTGGCTACCACTAACCCGGCCACCAACTCTGCACCCTCTGCTGCAACTTGCCCATGCCCCCCCCGCTTCTCCTTCACACAAATTCAGACAGCTGATGTTTTGAAAGCGCTGCAAAATCTGGACCCCTACAAATCAGCTGGGCTAGACAATCTGGACCCTTTCTTTCTAAAACTAGCCGCCGAAATTGTCGCTACCCCTATTACTAGTCTGTTCAACCTCTCTTTCATAACGTCTGAGATCCCCAGAGATTGGAAAGCTGCCGCGGTCATCCCCCTCTTCAAAGGGGGTGACACTCTAGATCCAAATTGCTACAGACCTATATCCATCCTGCCCTGCCTTTCGAAAGTATTCGAAAGCCAAGTTAACAAACAGATAATCGACCATTTCGAATACCACCGTACCTTCTCCGCTATGCAATCCGGTTTCCGAGCTGGTCACGGGTGCACTTCAGCCACGCTCAAGGTCCTAAACGATATTATAACCGCGATTGATAATAGACAGTACTGTGCAGCCGTCTTCATCGACCTGGCCAAGGCTTTCGACTCTGTCAACCACCGCATTCTTATTGGCAGACTAAATAGCCTTGGTTTCTCAAATGACTGCCTCGCCTGGTTCACCAACTACTTCTCAGATAGAGTTCAGTGTGTCAAATCGGAGGGCCTGTTGTCTGGACCTATGGCAGTCTCTATGGGGGTGCCACAGGGTTCAATTCTTGGGCCGACACTTTTCTCCGTGTATATCAATGATGTCGCTCTTGCTGCTGGTGACTCTCAGATCCACCTCTACGCAGACGACACCATTTTGTATACATCTGGCCCTTCATTGGACACTGTGTTAACAAACCTCCAAATGAGCTTCAATGCCATACAACAATCCTTCAGTAGCCTCCAACTGCTCTTAAACACTAGTAAAACTAAATGCATGCTTTTCAATCGAACGCTGCTGGCACCCGCCCACCCGACTAGAATCACCACTCTTGACGGGTCTGACCTAGAGTATGTGGACAACTACAAATACCTAGGTGTCTGGTTAGACTGTAAACTCAACTTCCAGACTCACATAAAGAATCTCCAATCCAAAGTTAAATCTAGAATCGGCTTCCTATTTCGCAACAAAGCCTCCTTCACTCACGCTGCCAAACATGCCCTCGTAAAACTGACTATCCTACCGATCCTTGACTTCGGCAATGTCATTTACAAAATAGCCTCCAACACTCTACTCAGCAAATTGGATGTAGTCTATCACAGTGCCATCCGTTTTGTCTCCAAAGCCCCATACACTACCCACCACTGTGACCTGTACGCTCTTGTTGGCTGGTCCTCACTACATGTTCGTCGTCAAACCCACTGGCTCCAGGCCATCTATAAATCACTACTAGGCAAATCCCCGCCTTATCTTAGCTCATTGGTCACCATAGCAGCACCCACCCGTAGTCTGCGCTCCAGCAGGTATATCTCACTGGTCATTCCCAAAGCCAACACCTCCTTTGGCCGCCATTCCTTCCAGTTCTCTGCTGCCAATGACTGGAACGAATTGCAAAAATCTCTGAAGCTGGAGACTCTTATCTCCCTCAATAACTTTAAGCATCAGTTGTCAGAGCACCTTACCGATCACTGCACCTGTACACAGCCCATCTGAAATTAGCCCACCCAACTACCTCATCCCTATATTGTTATTTATTTTGCTCTTTTGCAACCCAGTATCTCTATTTGCACATAATCTCTTGCACATCTAGCATTCCAGTGTTAATACTATTGTAATTATTCTGCACTATAGCCTATTTATTGCCTTACCTCCATAACTTGCTACATTTGCACACACTGTATATATATTTTCTGTTGTATTTCTGACTTTATGTTTTTTTACCCCATATGTAACTCTGTGCTGTTGTTTTTATCGCACTGCTTTGCTTTATCTTGGCCAGGTCGCAGTTGTAAATGAGAACCTGTTCTCAACTGGCTTACCTGGTTAAATAAAGGTGAAATAAAAAAAATAAAAAATAAATGCAGCGCGACACATCTCCTTCCGATAGTTGATCAGGCTGTTGATTGTGGCCTGTGGAAATGTTGCCCCACTCCGCTTCAATGACTTTGCGAAGTTGCTGGATATTGGCGGGAACTGGAACACGCTGTCGTACAAGTCCATCCAGAGCATCCCAAACATGCTCAATGGGTGATATGTCTGGTGAGTATGCAGGCCATGGAAGAACCTGGACATTTTCAGCTTTCAGAAATTGTGTACAGATCCTTGTGACATGGGGCCGTGCATTATCATGCTGAAACATGAGATGATGGCGGCAGATGAATGGCACGACAATGGGCCTCAGGATCTCGTCACGGTATCTCTGTGCATTCAAACTGCCATTGATAAAATGCAGTTGTGTTCGTTGTCCGTAGCTTATGCCTGCCCATACCATAACCCCACCGCCACCATGGGGCACTCTGTTCACAATGTTGACATCAGCAAACTGCTCGCCCACACAACGTCATACACGTGGTCTGCAGTTGTGAGGCCGTTTGGACGTACTGCCAAATTCTCTGGCAACAGCTCTGGTGGACATTCCTGCAGTCAGCATGACAATTGCACACTCCCTCAAAACTTGAGACATCTGTGGCATTGTGTTGTGTGACAAAAAAATGTTTTTTAGTGGCCTTTAATTCTCCCCAGCACAAGGTGCACCTGTGTAATGATCATGCTGTTTAATCAGCTTCTTGATATGCCACACCTGTCAGGTGGATGGATTATCTTGGCAAAGGAGAAATGCTCACTAACAGGGATGTAAACAAATTTGTGCACAGACATTTGAGAGAAATAAGCTTTTTGTGCATATGGAACATTTCTGGGATCTTTTATTTCAGCTCATGAAACATGGGACCAACACTTTGCATGTTGCATTTCTATTTTTGTTCAGTGTAGATACATGGCTAAATGGAATAAAACACGGCATGTATCTTGAGGTCCTCTGTAACTGTTTTCACAGATCTCAGAGAAGTATGCAGTACCCCAAGAGAAGACCAAGATCTACAAGAAGAACAGAGGGTGAGTCATTCCTGTATGAAGAACCTGGACTATGATTGTAGAAATCTGTTTTTTTTGCTGTGAAACATGAACCTTTTCTTGTCTCCCTCAGGATCCTGGTGAACATGGATGACAACATCATAGAGCACTATTCCAATGAGGACACCTTCATCCTGGCCATCGAGAGGTCAGCGGACTGCTTCCGGGTCACGCTGGCAGAGATCTGAGCCTTTGTGCGGGAGTAGGGGCCATCTCAAAACCTCAGGACCTCCCCAAACCTCATTGGACGCCCCACACTTCAGAGTCCATACATACCTCAGGCCAATGCTGGACGCCAAGGCTCTCACTCCAGAATGATCTCACCAAACCCCATGTGGTAACCCAATAGCTCCCCCTGCAGGTGGAGAATGGGACTCCAGGACAGTGGGACAATAGGGCTCTGATCTGCCTCTCTCTCCAGCATGGTTCCGTTACTTTCCTCCCGGTTAGTGCCTTCTGAACAGGGCTCTGATCTGCCTCTCTCTCCAGCATGGTTCCGTTACTTTCCTCCCGGTTAGTGCCTTCTGAACATGGCTCTGATCCCAACATCCATCTCCAGCCTGCCTGGGCTCCTGGTACCTCTTGTGACTGAGAGGAAATAATACTGGACAGCATGCTGAGTCCCAAATGGTGCCCTGTTCCCCCTGGTCAAAGTAATGCCTATTAAGGGAATAGGGCACCATTTGGGAAGGACTCTACTAAGCTGAAGCTTCAAAGCCCTGTTGCTTTTCGAGCATGTTCAGTCAACAACTGCACTGGTAGTAGCACTCAAGAAGACTGTTTCATGTTGTTTTATAGAAGATTTGATGTGCTATTTTATCAACAATACAAAACATACAGATACAAACGACGACATCATACAAACATCAACTACATCACTCCTGTCCAGACCCACTATCCTCCACCCCTATCTCCATCAACTACATCACTCCTGTCCAGACCCACTATCCTCCACCCCTATCTCCATCAACTACATCACTCCTGTCCAGACCCACTATCCTCCACCCCTATCTCCATCAACTACATCACTCCTGTCCAGACCCACTATCCTCCACCCCTATCTCTATCAACTACATCACTCCTGTCCAGACCCACTATCCTCCACCCCTATCTCTATCAACTACATCACTCCTGTCCAGACCCACTATCCTCCACCCCTATCTCCATCAACTACATCACTCCTGTCCAGACCCACTATCCTCCACCCCTATCTCTATCAACTACATCACTCCTGTCCAGACCCACTATCCTCCACCCCTATCTCCATCAACTACATCACTCCTGTCCAGACCCACTATCCTCCACCCCTATCTCCATCAACTACATCACTCCTGTCCAGACCCACTATCCTCCACCCCTATCTCCATCAACTACATCACTCCTGTCCAGACCCACTATCCTCCACCCCTATCTCCATCAACTACATCACTCCTGTCCAGACCCACTATCCTCCACCCCTATCTCTATCAACTACATCACTCCTGTCCAGACCCACTATCCTCCACCCCTATCTCTATCAACTACATCACTCCTGTCCAGACCCACTATCCTCCACCCCTATCTCTATCAACTACATCACTCCTGTCCAGACCCACTATCCTCCACCCCTATCTCTATCAACTACATCACTCCTGTCCAGACCCACTATCCTCCACCCCTATCTCCATCAACTACATCACTCCTGTCCAGACCCACTATCCTCCACCCCTATCAACTACATCACTCCTGTCCAGACCCACTATCCTCCACCCCTATCTCTATCAATTACATCACTCCTGTCCAGACCCACTATCCTCCACCCCCATCTCCATCAACTACATCACTCCTGTCCAGACCCACTATCCTCCACCCCTATCTCCATCAACTACATCACTCCTGTCCAGACCCACTATCCTCCACCCCTATCTCCATCAACTACATCACTCCTGTCCAGACCCACTATCCTCCACCCCTATCTCCATCAACTACATCACTCCTGTCCAGACCCACTATCCTCCACCCCTATCTCCATCAACTACATCACTCCTGTCCAGACCCACTATCCTCCACCCCTATCTCCATCAACTATCCAAGCATTGTTCCATAAGGTTGTGTTTCTAGGGAGTGATATTGGTTCTTGTAGAATACGTTTCATTTTCTTCCATATTGTTATTATAGTGTTCTTAACTAGGAAGTTATTAATGTTCTCAGCTTTATCTTTAGAAAATAAACACGTAAAGACATTCTGGGGATGAGCATGTGCATCTTCAATATGGACCCATTGTTCCACTTTAGTGCATTTAACTAAAAGAAGACTGTTTCATGATGGTGCAGTTTGAAACAGAAACAACAGATCAGAGTTTGATGTATTTTACACTATGATGTTGAATTGAACAGACCCAGTTTCAAATAAAATAAAATCACATTTTATTTGTCACATACACGTGTTTAGCAGATGTCATTGCGGGTGTAGCGAAATGCTTGTGCTTCTAGCTCCGACAGTGCAGTAATATCTAACAAGTAATATCTAACAATTTCACAACATATACCCAATACACACAAAACTAGTAAGGAATGGAATTTAAGAATATATACATATATGGACAAGCAATGACAGAGCGGCATGGACTAAGATACAGTAGAATATTATAGAATACAGTAAATACATATGAGATGAGTAATGCAGATATGTAAACATTATTAAAGTGACTAGTGTTCCATTTCTTAAAGTGGCCAGTATTTTCAATAGACAGCAGCAGCCTCTAATGTGCTAGTGATGGCTATTTAACAGTCTGATGGCCTTAAGATAGAAGCTGTTTTTCATTCTCTCGGTCCCAGCTTTGATGCACCTGTACTGACCTCGCCTTCTGGATGAGAGCGGGATGAACAGGCAGTGGCTCAGGTGGTTGATGTCCTTGATGATATTTTGGGCGTTCCTGTGAC
This sequence comes from Coregonus ussuriensis, assembly GCA_031479575.1. Classification (NCBI taxonomy): domain Eukaryota; kingdom Metazoa; phylum Chordata; class Actinopteri; order Salmoniformes; family Salmonidae; genus Coregonus; species Coregonus ussuriensis. The sequence continues at coordinate 81,196,798 of CM062500.1, forward strand.
ATCGGGTGCTGTAGGTGTCCTGGAGGGCGGGTAGTTTGCCCCCGGTAATGCGTTCGGCAGACCGCACCACCCACTGGAGAGCCCTGCGGTTGCGGGCGGTGCAGTTGCCGTACCAGGCGGTGATACAGCCCGACAGGATGCTCTCAATTGTGCATCTGTAAAAGTTTGTGAGGGTTTCAGGTGCTATGCCGAATTTCTTCAGCCTCCTGAGGTTGAAGAGGCGCTGTTGCGTGGGTGGACCATTTCAGTTTGTCGGTGATGTGTACGCCAAGGAACTTGAAGCTTTCCACCTTCTCCACTGCGGTCCCGTCGATGTGGATAGGGGGGTGCACCCTCTGCTGTTTCCTGAAGTCCAGCTTGCCCAACAACAGGTCTTTTCACTTTTCTGATTGGATAACTGTTCTCCTTTATTTACTGAGAATGACAACAGATACAAACCCCTCCCTCTTTCTGTTGTCCAGGCTTCTCAAACTTTCTGTAGGATCAACAGGAAATTGTCCACCCAGTGAGGAGATAATCAACCACTCAGATATTTCTAACTCCGATGTACTGTCCTGGTTTGGTTTGATGCATATTTATTAGATTGTCTCATTGGGGAAACGGAGTTCATTCTCCAGAGGTTATTATTCAATCATATCTCTTCCTCTGTGTATAATCAATGTCCCTCGTCGCATTGAGAAGGCTATTTATGCTGTCTGTGAGGATATCACCATAGCAACAATCATCTAAACGTTTGGGAACTTCACAGAATAGATCTATTGGAACAAACCACGTTCAAAACCTAATTTGCTGAATTTATTTTGGGAGCAAGTGGGTGGGTGTGTCTTACCAATGTGAATGTCTTGGTATAAACAGTGGGTGTGTCTTACCAATGTGAACGTCTTGGTATAAACAGTGGGTGTGTCTTACCAATGTGAATGTCTTGGTATAAACAGTGGGTGTGTCTTACCAATGTGAACGTCTTGGTATAAACATCATGTATTGTGTATATAGTCTGTTAATGAATGAGTTCATAAATATAGTTTCAGATGAACGTTACAACTTCTGTGCTATTGTGATGTATTTTGGGCAGTGACGTTGAGGAGACAGAAATGCTTGTCAGTGACTCATCTCTTTTTGATATTAAACCATTCCTGACTGGAAGAAGCACTCTGGGCTGAGGATTGTCTGTTCTTCCAGAGAACAGAGCCTGATGTTATGAAGACAATGTGTTACACAGGTGGAGGACGGAGACTGAGCAGCTCACGGAAGTTAACTTGAATAACGCATTCAGTGGTTCAATAACTTCAGATGGCAGTTATTTGTGACCAAAAGCTAAATATGCTGATATGGACCAGTCTTCTACGGTAGTTAGATATATTATCTGATATGGACCAGTCTTCTACAGTAGTTAGATATATTATCTGATATGGACCAGTCTTCTACGGTAGTTAGATATATTAGCTGATATGGACCAGTCTTCTACGGTAGTTAGATATATTATCTGATATGGACCAGTCTTCTACAGTAGTTAGATATATTATCTGATATGGACCAGTCTTCTACGGTAGTTAGATATATTAGCTGATATGGACCAGTCTTCTACGGTAGTTAGATATATTATCTGATATGGACCAGTCTTCTACAGTAGTTAGATATATTATCTGATATGGACCAGTCTTCTACGGTAGTTAGATATATTATCTGATATGGACCAGTCTTCTACGGAAGTTAGATATATTATCTGATATGGACCAGTCTTCTACAGTTAAGTAGTTAGATATATTATCTGATATGGACCAGTCTTCTACGGTAGTTAGATATATTATCTGATATGGACCAGTCTTCTACGGTAGTTAGATATATTATCTGATATGGACCAGTCTTCTACGGTAGTTAGATATATTATCTGATATGGACCAGTCTTCTACGGTAGTTAGATATATTAGCTGATATGGACCAGTCTTCTACAGTAGTTAGATATATTAGCTGATATGGACCAGTCTTCTACGGTAGTTAGATATATTAGCTGATATGGACCAGTCTTCTACGGTAGTTAGATATATTATCTGATATGGACCAGTCTTCTACAGTAGTTAGATATATTATCTGATATGGACCAGTCTTCTACAGTTAAGTAGTTAGATATATTATCTGATATGGACTAGTCTTCTACAGTAGTTAGATATACAGTGGGGGAAAAAAGTATTTAGTCAGCCACCAATTGTGCAAGTTCTCCCACTTAAAAAGATGAGAGAGGCCTGTAATTTTCGTCATAGGTACACGTCAACTATGACAGACAAATTGAGAATAAAAAAATCCAGAAAATCACATTGTAGGATTTTTAATGAATTTATTTGAAAATTATGGTGGAAAATAAGTATTTAGTCACCTACAAACAAGCAAGATTTCTGGCTCTCACAGACCTGTAACTTCTTCTTTAAGAGGCTCCTCTGTCCTCCACTCGTTACCTGTATTAATGGCACCTGTTTGAACTTGTTATCAGTATAAAAGACACCTGTCCACAACCTCAAACAGTTACACTCCAAACTCCACTATGGCCAAGACCAAAGAGCTGTCAAAGGACACCAGAAACAACATTGTAGACCTGCACCAGGCTGGGAAGACTGAATCTGCAATAGGTAAGCAGCTTGGTTTGAAGAAATCAACTGTGGGAGCAATTATTAGGAAATGGAAGACATACAAGACCACTGATAATCTCCCTCGATCTGGGGCTCCACGCAAGATCTCACCCCGTGGGGTCAAAATGATCACAAGAACGGTGAGCAAAAAACCCAGAACCACACGGGGGGACCTAGTGAATGACCTGCAGAGAGCTGGGACCAAAGTAACAAAGCCTACCATCAGTAACACACTACGCCGCCAGGGACTCAAATCCTGCAGTGCCAGACGTGTCCCCCTGCTTAAGCCAGTACATGTCCAGGCCCGTCTGAAGTTTGCTAGAGTGCATTTGGATGATCCAGAAGAGGATTGGGAGAATGTCATATGGTCAGATGAAACCAAAATATAACTTTTTGGTAAAAACTCAACTCGTCGTGTTTGGAGGACAAAGAATGCTGAGTTGCATCCAAAGAACACCATACCTACTGTGAAGCATGGGGGTGGAAACATCATGCTTTGGGGCTGTTTTTCTGCAAAGGGACCAGGACGATTGATCCGTGTAAAGGAAAGAATGAATGGGGCCATGTATCGTGAGATTTTGAGTGAAAACCTCCTTCCATCAGCAAGGGCATTGAAGATGAAACGTGGCTGGGTCTTTCACCATGACAATGATCCCAAACACACCGCCCGGGCAACGAAGGAGTGGCTTCGTAAGAAGCATTTCAAGGTCCTGGAGTGGCCTAGCCAGTCTCCAGATCTCAACCCCATAGAAAATCTTTGGAGGGAGTTGAAAGTCTGTGTTGCCCAGCGACAGCCCCAAAACATCACTGCTGTAGAGGAGATCTGCATGGAGGAATGGGCCAAAATACCAGCAACAGTGTGTGAAAACCTTGTGAAGACTTACAGAAAACGTTTGACCTGTGTCATTGCCAACAAAGGGTATATAACAAAGTATTGAGAAACTTTTGTTATTGACCAAATACTTATTTTCCACCATAATTTGCAAATAAATTCATGAAAAATCCTACAATGTGATTTTCTGGATTTGTTTTTCTCATTTTGTCTGTCATAGTTGACGTGTACCTATGATGAAAATGACAGGCCTCTCTCATCTTTTTAAGTGGGAGAACTTGCACAATTGGTGGCTGACTAAATACTTTTTTCCCCCACTGTATTAGCTGATATGGACTAGTCAGAGTCAGATATTTAGAGTTGGGCCAACTTTTAAAATGGTTAATATTGTTCCAACTCTATACATTCAGTTACTAGCATTGTTTAAATATTCCCCATGTAATGCTAATGGGGGGCTAACATGGCTGCCATAGAATGTTCTAGTGTCACGTAAATGCATCATAATGTAGAAACCTCAATGCCCCCACTCTGACCCACCTGCTATTAGTGAGTAGTTGCATCCTATTGGAACCAACTAACATGAGACTTGGAAAAAGAAGGCAGGACATCCAATGTCGCGCACAAAATGTGCAGATTTATTTCTTGCTTTTTAAAGTTGACCAAAAAACAGAATCCTGTGTTAAAAAAAACTACAGGGTCACTAAATACAGGAAACCAATACAAAACCTACAAAATCCAACAAGTACAAACATTTTGTTCGACACAATTTTACAGTATAAATTTATACAATACTGTTTGTGTTTATTTGGCACATGACCACATGATGCTATCGTTGATTTATTTCTTACAGAAACGTTACATCTGACAGCTTAAAACAGTATAGAAATACAATAAAAGCAATTACACAATGTGAAAACATTGCAGTAGTTGTGATCCTCAGTTATTTCAATGTACTTCTTTCTTTACAAAACAGCAGTTATTTTCAAAAGAACATTCAAAGATTTTGTCCAATGAACAGTAAGCCAACTGAAACCACTGAGTTAGGCCCTGATCTGGGGGCCTCAGTTACATTCAATAAACAGGAGATAGAAGGGTTAGTTCAATGGGTTCTGGAATGAGCAACTGGCGCAGGACTGTATGCTACGGGGGGGTTGGAGAGGAGAACGCCTGTGAGCTCAGAGGATGTCCAATATTATATGTACTGTATATACTGTATATGGAGATGACTCATGTCATATACACACTATACATTACATACTGTATATACTGTATATGGAGATGACTCATGTCATATACACACTATACGTTACATATGTGTGTGCGCGTACATTGGTCACTACATTACTAAAAGTATGTGGACACCTGCTCAACAAACATCTCATTCCAAAATCATGGGCATTAATATGGAGTTGGTCCCCCCTTTGCTGCTATAACAGCCTCCACTCTTCTGGGAAGGCTTTCCACTAGATGTTGGAACATTGCTGCGGGGACTTGCTTCCATTCAGCCACAAGAGCATTAGTGAGGTCGGGCACTGATGTTGGGCGATTAGGCCTGGCTCGAAGTCGGTGTTCCAATTCATCCCAAAGGTGTTTGATGGGGTTGAGGTCAGGGCTCTGTGCAGGTCAGTCAAGTTCTTCCACACCGATCTCGACAAACCATTTCTGTATGGACCTCACTTTCTGCACAGAGGGCATTGTCATGCTAAAACAGGAAAGGGCCTTCCCCAAACTGTTGCCACAAAGATGGAAGCACAGGATAGTCTAGAATGTCATTGTATGCTGTAGCGTTAAGATTTCCCTTCACTGGAACTAAGGGGCCTAGCCTGAACCATGAAAAACAGCCCCAGACCATTATTTCCCCACCACCAAACTTTACAGTTGGCACTATGCATTCTGGCAGGTAGCGTTCTTCTGGCATCCACCAAACCCAGATTTGTCCGTCGGACTGCCAGATGGTGAAGCGTGATTCATCACTCCAGAGAACGTGTTTCCACTGCTCCAGAGTCCAATGGCGGCAAGCTTTACACCACTCCAGCCGACGCTTGGCATTGCGCATGGTCATCTTAGGCTTGTGTGCGGCTGCTCGGCCATGGAAACCCATTTTATGAAGCTCCCGACAAACAGACATTGTGCTGACATTGCTTCCAGAGGCAGTTTGGAACTGAGCAGTGAGTGTTGCAACTGAGGACAGAGGATTTTTACATGCTACAGCACTCGGCGGTCCCGTTCTGTGAGCTTGTGTGGCCTACCACTTCACGGCTGAGCCATTGTTGCTCCTAGATGTTTCCACTTCACAATAACAGCACTTACAGTTGACCGGGGCAGCTCTAGCAGGGCAGAAATGTGACGAACTGACATGTTGGAAAGGTGGCATCCTTTGACAGTCCCACGTTGAAAGTCACTGAGCTCTTCATTCTACTGCCAACGTGTGCTCGATTTTATACACCTGTCAGCAACGGGTGTGGCTGAAATAGTCAAATCCACTAATTTGAAGTGGTGTCCACATACTTTTGTAAAAAATATACAGTGCATTCGGAAAGTATTCAGACCCCTTGACTTTTTCCACATTTTGTTAAGTTACAGCCATAAATAAATTTATTAAATAAAAAATGTCCCTCATCAATCTACACACAATACCCCATAACGACAAAGCGAAAACAGGTTTTTAGAAATGTTTGCAAATGTATTTACAACAAAAACAGAAATACCTTTATTTACATAAGCATTCAGACCCTTTGCTATGAGACTCGAAATTGAGCTCAGGTGCATCCTGTTTCCATTGATCATTCTTGAGATGTTTCTACAACTTGATTGGAGTCCACCTGTGGTAACTTCAATTGATTGGACATGATTTGGAAAGGCACACACCTGTCTATATAAGGTCCCACAGTTGACAGTGCATGTCAGAGCTAAAACCAAGCCATAAGGTCGAAGGAATTGTCCGTAGAGCTCCGAGACAGGATTGTGTCGAGGCACAGATCTGGGGAAGGGTATCAAAACATTTCTGCAGCATTGAAAGTCCCCAAGAACACAGTGGCCTCCATCATTCCTAAATGGAAGAAGATTGGAACCACCAAGACTCTTCCTAGAGCTGGCCACCCGGCCAAACTGAGCAATCAGGGAAGAAGGGCCTTGGTCAGGGAGGTGACCAAGAACCTGATGGTCACACTGACAGAGCTCCAGAGTTCCTCTGTGGAGATGGGAGAACCTTCCAGAAGGACAACCATATCTGCAGCACTCCACCAATCAGGCCTTTATGGTGGAGTGGCCAGACGGAAGCCACTCTTCAGTAAAAGGCACATGACAGCCCACTTGGAGTTTGCCAAAAGGCACCTAAAGGACTCTCAGACCATGAGAAACAAGATTCTCTGGTCTGATGAAACCAAGATTGAACTCTTTGGCCTGAATGCCAAGCGTCACGTCTGGAGGAAACCTGGTACCATCCCTACGGTGAAGCATGGTGGTGGCAGCATCATCCTGTGGGGATGTTTTTCAGCGGCAGGGACTGGGAGACTAGTCAGGATCGAGGCAAAGATGAACGTAGCAAAGTACAGAGAGATCCTTGATGAAAACCTGCTCCAGAGCGCTCAGGACCTCAGACTGGGGCGAAGGTTCACCTTCCAACAGGACAACGACCCTAAGCACACAGCCAAGATAACACAGGAGTGGCTTTGGGACAAGTCTCTGAATGTCCTTGAGAGGCCCAGTCAGAGCCCGGACTTGAACCCGATCGAACATCTCTGGAGAGACCTGAAAATAGCTGTGCAGCGACACTCCCCATCCAACCTGACAGAGCTTGAGAGGATCTGCAGAGAAGAATGGGAGAAACTCCCCCAAATACAGGTGTGCCAAGCTTGTAGCGTCATACCCAAGAAGACTCAAAGCTGTAATCGCTGCCAAACGTGCTTCAACAAAGTACTGAGTAAAGGGTCTGAATACTTATGTAAATGTAATATTTCAGTTTTTAAAGTTTCTAAAAACCTGTTTTTGCTTTGTCATTATGGTATTGTGTGTAGATTGATGAGGGAAAGAAAACAATTTAATCCATTTTAGAATAAGACTGTAACGTAACAAAAATTTAAAAAAGTCAAGGGGTCTGAATACTTTCTGAATGCACTGTTTATACACACACACACGTATATATGTATGTGTGTATATATATATATATATATATATATATATATATATATACATACACACACACACACACACACACACACACACACACAGATATATATATATACTGTATATGACTCAGGGCCAGATCCATGGCTCAGATCCTTGTTAGGGGGTCGTAGTTGTGGTGTGGTTTCGTAGAACGGGGGGGTTGTGGTTCAGTAGAACGGGGGGGTTGTGGTTCAGTAGAACGGGGGGGTTGTGGTTCAGTAGAACGGGGGGGTTGTGGTTGTGTTGTGGTTCAGTAGAACGGGGGGGTTGTGGTTGTGTTGTGGTTCAGTAGAACGGGGGTTGTGGTTGTGTTGTGGTTGTGGTTCAGTAGAACGGGGGGTTGTGGTTGTGTTGTGGTTCAGTAGAACGGGGGGGTTGTGGTTGTGTTGTGGTTCAGTAGAACGGGGGGGTTGTGGTTGTGTTGTGGTTCAGTAGAACAGGGGGTTGTGGTTGTGTTGTGGTTCAGTAGAACGGGGGTTGTGGTTGTGTTGTGGTTGTGGTTCAGTAGAACGGGGGGTTGTGGTTGTGTTGTGGTTGTGGTTCAGTAGAACGGGGGGTTGTGGTTGTGTTGTGGTTCAGTAGAACGGGGGGGTTGTGGTTGTGTTGTGGTTCAGTAGAACGGGGGGTTGTGGTTGTGGTTGTGTTGTGGCTCAGTAGAACGGGGGGGTTGTGGTTGTGTTGTGGTTCAGTAGAACGGGGGGGTTGTGGTTGTGGTTCAGTAGAACGGGGGGGTTGTGGTTGTGTTGTGGTTCAGTAGAACGGGGGGGTTGTGGTTGTGTTGTGGTTCAGTAGAACGGGGGGGTTGTGGTTGTGGTTCAGTAGAACGGGGGTGTTGTGGTTGTGTTGTGGTTCAGTAGAACAGGGGGGGTTGTGGTTGTGTTGTGGTTCAGTAGAACAGGGGGGGTTGTGGTTGTGTTGTGGTTCAGTAGAACAGGGGGGTTGTGGTTGTGGTTGTGTTGTGGCTCAGTAGAACGGGGGGGTTGTGGTTGTGTTGTGGTTCAGTAGAACAGGGGGGTTGTGGTTGTGGTTGTGTTGTGGTTCAGTAGAACGGGGGGGTTGTGGTTGTGTTGTGGTTCAGTAGAACGGGGGGGTTGTGGTTGTGTTGTGGCTCAGTAGAACGGGGGGTTGTGGTTGTGTTGTGGTTCAGTAGAACGGGGGGGTTGTGGTTGTGTTGTGGTTCAGTAGAACAGGGGGGGTTGTGGTTGTGTTGTGGTTCAGTAGAACAGTGAAGGGGTTCAATAAGCACAGATGACCATGCTTCAACCATAACTAACTAAGACAGCACAACATATCTAGTAACGTACGGTACTGTACCCCATTCAACAGGGCACATCTAGGTGTGGTAGTCAGTGGTCTATGGTCGTTGGCCGGCGTTAGCCGTCATAGCTGCTCTGTCTACAAAGCTTTGTGGCCGTTGACAAACCACAGAAATGTTGGTTATCCATAATAACACAGTGACTTTCACAACATTACTGGAAGGGAGGGCACAGGCTAGTCAATCACCACTGAAGACCATCAGCAAATGAACACACGTACAGGTACTGCTCAAAAACAAACCCCTCCTTTAAAAATGATTGAAACTTCTTTAACATGCGCCAGTTAAAACATCTAAAATGTTAGTAAATCAGAACTAAAACAGATATGCATGCTTGATATCCTTTAAACAACTAAGGAAACACATCTCATAACATTTGTTCTGTAACCCGTGGTTCTGGTTCTGAGGCCGGATGGTTTCTGAACATTAGAACTATTTAGAAAGCGCTAACATTTCTGTTTTCTACTTTTAGGGGGGGGGGTCTCGTTTCACTTATTAACAGCCCAGAAGGCTGTGGTCAAATGTCTTGAAGGCTCTGCTTAAGGATCACTCATATGATTTACATTTTAAATGCATTTGACCATTTTAAAGTCATTTTTCTGCGTAAAATAATGTGTTTAAGAGAAGCCTGTCAAAAGGAAGCATGCAGTTAACATCAATGATCCCCTTCTCTGTGACAGGCGGGCCAGATATGGGCTGTGTCCCAAACGGGCACCCTATTCCCTATATAGTGCACTACTTTAGACCAGAGAATGGCACCCTATTCCCTATATAGTGCACTACTTTAGACCAGAGAATGGCACCCTATTCCCTCTATAGTGCACTACTTTAGACCAGAGAATGGCACCCTATTCCCTATATAGTGCACTACTTTAGACCAGAGAATGGCACCCTATTCCCTATATAGTAACCTACTTTAGACCAGAAGGACCCTGTTAGTGCACTATGTAGGGAACAGGGTGCCGTTTGGGACTCATCCATGGGGACAGTCCTCTTCCTTTATTTGACTACTTCAAACCATGACTAAGGGCCTTTAACAGTATCTGCACAGCACTATATGGAGACCCCATCTTCAACCCGTCTGAAAATACCACGCAGAAACATTACAACTAAACACAAGTGTATCAAGCTTGAAAAACACATCCACATTATAACAGTAAAATAACTCTCTCTCTCTCTCTCTCTCTCTCTCTCTCTCTCTCTCTCTCTCTCTCTCTCCAACACACACAAGAGCTAGGAGGACCTAGTTGAGGGCAGTGGGTGTGTCCAGTACACTGCCAACCAAACTGAGACTCCAGTTTACAGCCTTAAAACAGGAGGTCTGTGTCCCAAATGTCACCCTATTCCCTACATGGAGCACTGCTTATGACCAGGGCCTATAGGGATTTGGTTAAAAGTAGTGCCCTATACAGGGAATAGGGTCCTGGGCCTTATCAAATACATGGAGAGTGGACTGGACCACATCATGACTGGTACCCCTGTCGATGTAGTTAGGTCTCTGCTGGGGATTGGTTAAAGAGAGGAGGAGGGAGGAGTCTGGAGAACATGGCTGGCTCTCATTGGCCCATTGTCTTCAGTGTCATCATTTGAAGGCATGGCTTGTCTTCTTCATCAGTTTGCCCCAAAGTGGAGGAGGGAGGGGCTACTTGGATTCACCCAAATAAGCACTGGAAATAGAATGACAAAGACGGGTTAGTGATCCACACAGCATGAGGGGTAGGTTGGTGGATGTAACAGACGGGTTAGTGATCCACACAGCATGAGGGGTAGGTTGGTGGATGTAACAGACGGGTTAGTGATCCACACAGCATGAGGGGTAGGTTGGTGGATGTAACAGACGGGTTAGTGATCCACACAGCATGAGGGGTAGGTTGGTGGATGTAACAGACGGGTTAGTGATCCACACAGCATGAGGGGTAGGTTGGTAGATGTAACAGACGGGTTAGTGATCCACTCTGTTTCAGATATTCAGTCTTTTCTCTATTCACCTGGAACTACAGAAGGTGGTAAGAGCAACCCTCTTCAATCTCACACTAGGGGTGAGACACAGACAGGAAGAAAACTGACAGGGAACCTAAATGAATAGAGTGGATCCTTACATTGTGTGTTGCCCCCCCCAGGGTAGGGTGGTTTAGAACTGTCCAGCGCTGCTGGGGTCACACTGTAACAGACGCACGATGGAGGGGTCACTTTTAGCACCCTTAATGAACTCCTCCAGAGACAGTTTACCTGGAGAAACACAACAACAGGAGACAGTCAGGTTATATTAACCCTTAATGAACTCCTCCAGAGACAGTTTACCTGGAGAAACACAACAACAGGAGACAGTCAGGTTATATTAACCCTTAATCAACTGCTCCAGAGACAGTTACAGGTGGTAATGCTAGAAGGCAGATCTGGGATTATTAACTGTTGGTAATGCTAGAAGGAAGATGTGGGATTATTGACTGGTGGTAATGCTAGAAGGCAGATATGGGATTATTAACTGTTGGTAATGCTAGAAGGAAGATGTGGGATTATTAACTGGTGGTAATGCTAGAAGGAAGATATGGGATTATTAACTGGTGGTAATGCTAGAAGGCAGATATGGGATTATTAACTGGTGGTAATGCTAGAAGGAAGATGTGGGATTATTAACTGGTGGTAATGCTAGAAGGCAGATATGGGATTATTAACTGGTGGTAATGCTAGAAGGAAGATATGGGATTATTAACTGGTGGTAATGCTAGAAGGCAGATATGGGATTATTAACTGGTGGTAATGCTAGAAGGAAGATGTGGGATTATTAACTGGTGGTAATGCTAGAAGGCAGATATGGGATTATTAACTGGTGGTAATGCTAGAAGGCAGATATGGGATTATTAACTGGTGGTAATGCTAGAAGGCAGATGTGGGATTATTAACTGGTGGTAATGCTAGAAGGCAAATCGGGGATTATTAACTGGTGGTAATGCTAGAAGGCAGATGTGGGATTATTAACTGGTGGTAATGCTAGAAGGCAAATCGGGGATTATTAACTGGTGGTAATGCTAGAAGGCAGATGTGGGATTATTAACTGGTGGTAATGCTAGAAGGCAGATGTGGGATTATTAACTGGTGGTAATGCTAGAAGGCAGATGTGGGATTATTAACTGGTGGTAATGCTAGAAGGCAGATGTGGGATTATTAACTGGTGGTAATGCTAGAAGGCAGATCGGGGATTATTAACAGGTGGTAATGCTAGAAGGAAGATATGGGATTATTAACTTTCCATCAACAGGTGGCAGTACCGAGATTCATTATTCATCACACACACTCCCACAGTCCCCCCAACACACACTCCCAGACTCCCCCAACACACACTCCCAGACTCCCCCAACACACACTCCCAGACTCCCCCCAACACACACTCCCAGACTCCCCCAACACACACTCCCAGACTCCCCCCAACACACACTCCCAGACTCCCCCCAACACACACTCCCAGACTCCCACAACACACTCCCAGACTCCCCCCAACACACACTCCCAGACTCCCCCCAACACACACTCCCAGACTCCCACAACACACTCCCAGACTCCCCCCAACACACTCCCAGAATCCCCCCAACACACACTCCCAGAGTGATTGGAATAATGAGCCAGAGAAAGACAGCATAGATAGTCTTCCCCCTCTAGCTCCTCCCCCTCTCTCTCATCTCTCTCCAATAGAGTTACAGTGTCTTCTCTGTTCAGTGTGATATATATATATATATTTGTTTACCTTTATTTAAATAAGCAAGTCAGTTAAGAACAAATTCTTATTTACAATGACGGCCTACCAAAAGGCAAAAGGCCTCCTGCGGGGATGGGGGCTGAGATAGAGAATAACACCACAACACTACATAAAGAGAGACACCACAACACTACATAAAGAGAGACACCACAACACTACATAAAGAGAGACACCACAACACTACATAAAGAGAGACACCACAACACAACATAAAGACACCACAACACCACATAAAGAGAGACACCACAACACTACATAGAGAGACACCACAACACTACATAAAGACACCACAACACCACATAAAGAGAGACACCACAACACTACATAAAGAGACACCACAACACTACATAAAGAGAGACACCACAACACTACATAAAGAGAGAGAGACACCACAACACTACATAAAGAGAGACACCACAACACTACATAAAGAGAGACACCACAACACTACATAAAGAGAGACGCCACAACACTACATAAAGAGAGAGACGCCACAACACTACATAAAGAGAGAGACACCACAACACTACATAAAGAGAGACAGACACCACAACACTACATAAAGAGAGACAGACACCACAACACTACATAAAGAGAGACACCATAACACTACATAAAGAGATACACCATAACACTACATAAAGAGAGACACCACAACACTACATAAAGAGAGACGCCACAACACTACATAAAGAGAGACGCCACAACACTACATAAAGAGACACCACAACACTACATAAAGAGAGACACCACAACACTACATAAAGAGAGACACCACCACACTACATAAAGAGAGACGCCACAACACTACATAAAGAGACACCACAACACTACATAAAGAGAGACGCCACAACACTACATAAAGAGAGACGCCACAACACTACATAAAGAGAGACGCCACAACACTACATAAAGAGAGACGCCACAACACTACATAAAGAGAGACACCACAACACTACATAAAGAGAGAGACCACAACACTACATAAAGAGAGACGCCACAACACTACATAAAGAGAGACGCCACAACACTACATAAAGAGAGACACCACAACACTACATAAAGAGACACACCACAACACTACATAAAGACAGACACCACAACACTACATAAAGAGAGAGACACCACAACACTACATAAAGAGAGAGACACCACAACACTACATAAAGAGAGAGACACCACAACACTACATAAAGAGAGAGAGACACCACAACACTACATAAAGAGAGACGCCACAACACTACATAAAGAGAGACGCCACAACACTACATAAAGAGAGAGACACCACAACACTACATAAAGAGAGACGCCACAACACTACATAAAGAGACACCACAACACTACATAAAGAGAGACACCACAACACTACATAAAGAGAGAGAGACACCACAACACTACATAAAGAGAGACACCACAACACTACATAAAGAGAGACACCACAACACTACATAAAGAGAGACACCACAACACTACATAAAGAGAGACGCCACAACACTACATAAAGAGAGACACCACAACACTACATAAAGAGACAGACACCACAACACTACATAAAGAGAGACAGACACCACAACACTACATAAAGAGAGACACCATAACACTACATAAAGAGATACACCATAACACTACATAAAGAGAGACACCACAACACTACATAAAGAGAGACGCCACAACACTACATAAAGAGAGACGCCACAACACTACATAAAGAGAGACGCCACAACACTACATAAAGAGAGACGCCACAACACTACATAAAGAGACACCACAACACTACATAAAGAGAGACACCACAACACTACATAAAGAGAGACGCCACCACACTACATAAAGAGAGACGCCACAACACTACATAAAGAGAGAGACCACAACACTACATAAAGAGAGACGCCACAACACTACATAAAGAGAGACGCCACAACACTACATAAAGAGAGACACCACAACACTACATAAAGAGAGACGCCACAACACTACATAAAGAGAGACGCCACAACACTACATAAAGAGAGACGCCACAACACTACATAAAGAGAGACGCCACAACACTACATAAAGAGAGACGCCACAACACTACATAAAGAGAGACACCACAACACTACATAAAGAGAGAGACCACAACACTACATAAAGAGAGACGCCACAACACTACATAAAGAGAGACGCCACAACACTACATAAAGAGACACACCACAACACTACATAAAGACAGACACCACAACACTACATAAAGAGAGAGACACCACAACACTACATAAAGAGAGAGACACCACAACACTACATAAAGAGAGAGACACCACAACACTACATAAAGAGAGACACCACAACACTACATAAAGAGAGAGAGACACCACAACACTACATAAAGAGAGAGAGACACCACAACACTACATAAAGAGAGAGACGCCACAACACTACATAAAGAGAGAGACACCACAACACTACATAAAGAGACAGCACAACACTACATAAAGAGAGACGCCACAACACTACATAAAGAGAGAGACACCACAACACTACATAAAGAGACAGCACAACACTACATAAAGAGAGACACCACAACACTACATAAAGAGAGAGAGACACCACAACACTACATAAAGAGAGACGCCACAACACTACATAAAGAGAGACGCCACAACACTACATAAAGAGAGACACCACAACACTACATAAAGAGAGAGACACCACAACACTACATAAAGAGAGACGCCACAACACTACATAAAGAGAGAGACACCACAACACTACATAAAGAGACAGCACAACACTACATAAAGAGAGACACCACAACACTACATAAAGAGAGAGAGACACCACAACACTACATAAAGAGAGAGAGACACCACAACACTACATAAAGAGAGAGACACCACAACACTACATAAAGAGAGAGACACCACAACACTACATAAAGAGAGACACCACAACACTACATAGAGACACCACAACACTACATAAAGAGAGACACCACAACACTACATAAAGAGAGAGACACCACAACACTACATAAAGAGAGACACCACAACACTACATAAAGAGAGACGCCACAACACTACATAAAGAGAGAGAGACGCCACAACACTACATAAAGAGAGAGAGACACCACAACACTACATAAAGAGAGACACCACAACACTACATAAAGAGAGAGCGAGACACCACAACACTACATAAAGAGAGAGAGACACCACAACACTACATAAAGAGAGACACCACAACACTACATAAAGAGAGAGACACCACAACACTACATAAAGAGAGAGACACCACAACACTACATAAAGAGAGACACACCACAACACTACATAAAGAGAGACACCACAACACTACATAAAGAGAGACGCCACAACACTACATAAAGAGAGACACCACAACACTACATAAAGAGAGACACCACAACACTACATAAAGAGAGACGCCACAACACTACATAAAGAGAGAGAGACGCCACAACACTACATAAAGAGAGAGAGACACCACAACACTACATAAAGAGAGACACCACAACACTACATAAAGAGAGAGCGAGACACCACAACACTACATAAAGAGAGAGAGACACCACAACACTACATAAAGACAGACACCACAACACTACATAAAGAGAGAGACACCACAACACTACATAAAGAGAGAGACACCACAACACTACATAAAGAGAGAGACACCACAACACTACATAAAGAGAGACACCACAACACTACATAAAGAGAGAGAGACACCACAACACTACATAAAGAGAGAGAGACACCACAACACTACATAAAGAGAGAGACGCCACAACACTACATAAAGAGAGAGACACCACAACACTACATAAAGAGAGAGAGACACCACAACACTACATAAAGAGAGACGCCACAACACTACATAAAGAGAGACGCCACAACACTACATAAAGAGAGAGACACCACAACACTACATAAAGAGAGACGCCACAACACTACATAAAGAGACACCACAACACTACATAAAGAGAGACACCACAACACTACATAAAGAGAGAGAGACACCACAACACTACATAAAGAGAGACACCACAACACTACATAAAGAGAGACACCACAACACTACATAAAGAGAGAGACACCACAACACTACATAAAGAGAGACGCCACAACACTACATAAAGAGAGACACCACAACACTACATAAAGAGAGACACCACAACACTACATAAAGAGAGACACCACAACACTACATAAAGAGAGACACCACAACACTACATAAAGAGAGACACCACAACACTACATAAAGAGAGACGCCACAACACCACATAAAGAGAGAGAGACACCACAACACTACATAAAGAGACACCACAACACTACATAAAGAGAGACGCCACAACACCACATAAAGAGAGACACCACAACACTACATAAAGAGAGACCTAAGACAACAACACTACATAAAGAGAGACCTAAGACAACAACATAGCATGGCAGCAACACATGACAACACAGCATGGTAGCAGCACCACATGGTAGCAGCACAAAACATGGTACAAACATTATTGGGCAACAGACAACAGCACAAAGGGCAAGAAGGTAGAGACAACAATACATCACGCGAAGCAGCCACAACTGTCAGTAAGAGTGTCCATGATTGAGTCTTTGAATGAAGAGATGGAGATAAAACTGTCCAGTTTGAGTGTTTTTTGCAGCTCGTTCCAGTCGCTAGCTGCAGCGAACTGAAAAGAGGAGCGACCCAGGGATGAGTGTGCTTTGGGGACCTTTAACAGAATGTGACTGGCAGAACGGGTGCTGTATGTGGAGGATGAGGGCTGCAGTAGGTATCTCAGATAGGGGGGAGTGAGGCCTAAGAGGGTTTTATCAATAAGCATCAACCAGTGGGTCTTGCGACGGGTATACAGAGATGACCAGTTTACAGAGGAGTATAGAGTGCAGTGATGTGTCCTATAAGGAGCATTGGTGGCAAATCTGATGGCCGAATGGTAAAGAACATCTAGCCGCTCGAGAGCACCCTTACCTGCCGATCTATAAATTACGTCTCCGTAATCTAGCGTGGGTAGGATGGTCACCTGAATCAGGGTTAGTTTGGCAGCTGGGGTGAAGCGTTGTTGTCTGAGTAAGAGTGACCTGTCCTCTCTAGCCAGGAAGCTTCAGTCACAGAGAATCAACATTATATAACTAGCTAGGCTTGGACAGTATCCCCATTTTCATATTGTCATACCATCCTCCTATCATCCCGGGATTGAGGGTATTACCGGCAGAGCACACAAGGGGGCGCTAAGAACGTGAGAAAAGCCCATTGGGCCTCTATTACCAGAATGCTAACAAATTTAGCACAAACTAATAACGAAATCACATGGACGCTGTTAGCTAAACGTACATAAACTAATTGCAAAGACAGACAAATCCAGCTCATAAAGTTATACAAGCATAGCTGGTAGCTACCGAACGTCCTTTTCGGTGAAGGTGGACATTTACAAGTGAAAGTGAACAAGAGAAATTGAGCAAATGAACAAAGTAGTGATGCTTTTCTGAAGGAAGAGAGGGGAGAAGAACAGAGGAGGAAAACAACGCTAGTAGGAAGCACTGGGACAAAATGGCCGCTGTACAGAGAAGTCAAAGAGCTCTGGATGACTTCTGGCAGAAAGCCATTCTAAGATATCTGACGGCAAACATTTAGTAGTGAATTGCATACAAGTGCAACTTCATCACCTCATGTGCGCCGCACAACAGAGACTCACTGATAGATATAGAACGCTATGGGCTCACCAACAGAGACTCACTGATAGATATAGAACGCTATGGACTCACTGATAGATATAGAACACTATGGACTCACCAACAGAGACTCACTGATAGATATAGAACGCTATGGGCTCACCAGCAGAGACTCACTGATAGATATAGAACGCTATGGGCTCACCAGCAGAGACTCACTGATAGATATAGAACACTATGGACTCACTGATAGATATAGAACACTATGGACTCACTGATAGATATAGAACACTATGGACTCACTGATAGATATAGAACACTATGGGCTCACTGATAGATATAGAACACTATGGACTCACTGATAGATATAGAACACTATGGACTCACTGATAGATATAGAACGCTATGGACTCACTGATAGATATAGAACACTATGGACTCACCAACAGAGACTCACTGATAGATATAGAACACTATGGGCTCACCAGCAGAGACTCACTGATAGATATAGAACACTATGGACTCACCAGCAGAGACTCACTGATAGATATAGAACGCTATGGACTCACTGATAGATATAGAACGCTATGGGCTCACCAACAGAGACTCACTGATAGATATAGAACACTATGGGCTCACCAGCAGAGACTCACTGATATATATAGAACGCTATGGGCTCACCAGCAGAGACTCACTGATAGATATAGAACACTATGGACTCACTGATAGATATAGAACGCTATGGACTCACTGATAGATATAGAACACTATGGACTCACCAACAGAGACTCACTGATAGATATAGAACGCTATGGGCTCACCAGCAGAGACTCACTGATAGATATAGAACGCTATGGGCTCACCAGCAGAGACTCACTGATAGATATAGAACACTATGGACTCACTGATAGATATAGAACACTATGGACTCACTGATAGATATAGAACACTATGGACTCACTGATAGATATAGAACACTATGGGCTCACTGATAGATATAGAACACTATGGACTCACTGATAGATATAGAACACTATGGACTCACTGATAGATATAGAACGCTATGGACTCACTGATAGATATAGAACACTATGGACTCACCAACAGAGACTCACTGATAGATATAGAACACTATGGGCTCACCAGCAGAGACTCACTGATAGATATAGAACACTATGGACTCACCAGCAGAGACTCACTGATAGATATAGAACGCTATGGACTCACTGATAGATATAGAACGCTATGGGCTCACCAACAGAGACTCACTGATAGATATAGAACACTATGGGCTCACCAGCAGAGACTCACTGATATATATAGAACGCTATGGGCTCACCAGCAGAGACTCACTGATAGATATAGAACACTATGGGCTCACCAGCAGAGACTCACTGATAGATATAGAACACTATGGACTCACCAGCAGAGACTCACTGATAGATATAGAACGCTATGGACTCACTGATAGATATAGAACGCTATGGACTCACCAGCAGAGACTCACTGATAGATATAGAACACTATGGGCTCACCAGCAGAGACTCACTGATAGATATAGAACACTATGGACTCACTGATAGATATAGAACACTATGGACTCACTGATAGATATAGAACACTATGGACTCACCAGCAGAGACTCACTGATAGATATAGAACACTATGGACTCACTGATAGATATAGAACACTATGGGCTCACTGATAGATATAGAACACTATGGACTCACTGATAGATATAGAACACTATGGACTCACTGATAGATATAGAACACTATGGACTCACTGATAGATATAGAACACTATGGGCTCACTGATAGATATAGAACACTATGGACTCACTGATAGATATAGAACACTATGGACTCACTGATAGATATAGAACACTATGGACTCACTGATAGATATAGAACGCTATGGACTCACTGATAGATATAGAACGCTATGGGCTCACCAACAGAGACTCACTGATAGCTATAGAACACTATGGACTCACCAGTCTCCCGTTGTGGGTCAACTGTTCTGGGGATCTATGGGTAAGCTTCATAATGTAAAATAACGTAACAGGTGAAATGAAGAACGCCAACCAGCTTTATCTCCTAACATCCTGTACAAGTTGACTGCAGGTATTAACTTCAAAAGTAGCTACAAATATTCACATTTATATATATTTATATATAAAAACAGATATATAGTTGTTACGAGAATTTCTATCTCTAATTCAACCCAAGCTTGAATCATTACCAGAGGTTGTAAGGCTCTGGTTTTAATCATAAATGATTCAAGGTCCACAACCCACAAGGATTATCTGTATCTTTATTCATGGAGAGCTCTCGCGCCCAAAACACATACATACTGTTTTATACTCCTTCCACACCAAGGCAACCTGCTCCGCCCACCTCTAGGAGGCCCCCTGTAACCCGTTTCCTCAGTCCCCTTCACCCTGGAATGTTTAGTCCCGCCCCCCTCTGTTAGTAGGTTGACAATACATTATAATTCTAACACAGTTCACACATTTATACTGTATTTGGGGTGAAATCCTTTAGTCATTATTCTTAAAATACAAATTAATCTAACAATAGTTTTGAAGGTATTGAAAGTTTACTGCTCCAGCTACTTTAACACTAACGCTCCCAATATAGGCTGTAATGTGTTGAGGTGGATGAGATGAGACTTACCGTCTCTGTTGGTGTCCATCTGTCTGAAGATCTTCTCTGTTCTCTTCTCTGGAGTCGACTCATCCTCTGGCATCTTCATCACAGATGACACCATCTTATAGATCGCCTGGAGAATAAAACACACAGACACCATCTTATAGATCTCCTGGAGAATAAAACACACAGACACCATCTTATAGATCTCCTGGAGAATAAAACACACAGACACCATCTTATAGATCTCCTGGAGAATAAAACACACAGACACCATCTTATAGATCTCCTGGAGAATAAAACACACAGACACCATCTTATAGATCTCCTGGAGAATAAAACACACAGACACCATCTTATAGATCTCCTGGAGAATAAAACACACAGACACCATCTTATACACTGAACAAAAATATAAACGCAACATGTAAAGTGATTCATGAACTGAAATAAAAAGGTCCCAGAAATTGTCCATCCGCACAAAAAACGTATTTCTCTCAAATTTGGTGCACAAATTTGTTTACATCCCTGTTTATTGAACATTTCTCCTTTGCCAAGATAATCCATCCACCTGACATGTGTGGCATATCAAGAAGCTGATTAAACAGCATGATCGTTACACTGGTGCACCTTGTGCTGAGGACAATAAAAGGCCACTCTAAAATGTGCAGTTTTGTCACACAACATAATGCAACAGATGTCTCAAGTTTTGAGGGAGCGTGCAATTAGCATGCTGACTGCAGGAATGTCCACCAGAGCTGTTGCAAGATAATTTAATGTTAATTTCTCTACCATAAGCCGCCTCCAACATCATTTTAGAGAATTTGGCAGTATGTCCAACCGGCCTCACGACTGCAGACCACGTGTAACCACGCCAGCCCAGGACCTCCCCAGACCACGTGTAACCACGCCAGCCCAGGACCTCCCCAGACCACGTGTAACCACGCCAGCCCAGGACCTCCCCAGACCACGTGTAACCACGCCAAACCAGGACCTCCCCAGACCACGTGTAACCACGCCAGCCCAGGACCTCCCCAGACCACGTGTAACCACGCCAGCCCAGGACCTCCCCAGACCACGTGTAACCACGCCAGCCCAGGACCTCCACATCCAGCTCCTTCACCTGCGGATCGTCTGAGACCAGCCACCCGGACAGCTGATGAAACTGTGGGTTTGCACAACCGAATAATTTCTGCACAAACTGTCAGAAACCGTCTCAGGGAAGCTCATCTGCGTGCTCGTCGTCCTCACCAGGGTCTTGACCTGACTGCAGTTCGGTGTCGTAACCGACTTCAGTGGGCAAATGTTAACCTTCGATGGCCACTGGCACGCTGGAGAAGTGTGCTCTTCATGGATGAATCCCGGTTTCAACTGTACCGGGCAGTATGGCGTCGTGTGGGTGAGCGGTTTGCTGATGTCAATGTTGTGAACAGAGTGCCCCATGGTGGCGGTGGGGTTATGGTACGGGCAGGCATAAGCTACAGACAACGAACACAATTGCATTTTATCGATGGCAATTTGAATGCATCGATAAAAGGTCCAAGATGGCGGAGTAGTGCAGTTGTGTTTTTATCGTCTGTCTGTAAATAGCCTGTAAATACCCTATTTTCGTACATTTTTCGTACATATTTCCCTATCAGACTTTTCATCCTTCTACAAGATATACTTTCCTGCAACCCGCCTCACTCAATGTGGAACGGATTCTATTATTGACTTACCTTTATCTAGAATCTAGAATCTCCAGTTGAAACTAGCTAGCCAGCTACTTGCTATTTGCTATTAGCCACAGCTAGCGGTGTTCTCACCCAGAACATTGGATTTTTTTCCGCGGGATTAATTTTAATCACTGGACATTGATCACCGGATATTCGGCCAGTCTGCACAGCGCGTTATCGACCCAGAACATATCAGTTTTTCCGCGGAATCACTGATTCACTGGAACTTTAACTCCGGATTCATTGCTACCAGCTGGCTACAACAAAACGGACGCTGTGGTCTGGCTAATCAACCTGAGCTAGGCCCATCTCCCGGCTATCTACCTCTCTATCAACCGGACGGGACCACATAGTATTGACACGGAGCCCCGCCGATCCTACACGACTGGTCTGCCGACGAAATCGTCTGATGTGGTTACGACGTAACCACGAAGATTCCATCCATCTGCTAGCCCTGGCCCGTTAGCACACGCTTACTCACTAAACTGAACTAGCTACTGGACTAGCTACTTGCTATTAGCCACAGCTAGCAGTGTTTCACCCAGAACATTTGATTTTTTTTCCCGCGGGATTAATTTTAATCACTGGACTTTGATCACCGGATATTCGGCCAGTCAGCACTGCGCGTTATCGACCCAGAACATATCAGTTTTTTTCCGCCGGAATCACTGGACCGGATTCTTCGCTACCAGCTGGCTACAACAAAACGGACGTAGCACACGCTAGCCGTGGCCTCTTACTAGTGCTTCACCACCGGACCTTATGATAACTCAGCTATACAGCTGATATCTGCTGGACTGTTCCTTTTTACGGTACTACATCCTGTTTATGTTTAGCCTCAGCCCAAACATGGTTAGTTTATTGTTGTTTCGGTTATTTCTAATTGTACTATATCACTGTAGACCCCCCAGCCTAGCTAAACCTGCCTTAGTTAGCTCCTTTGTCCCTCCACCCATACACTCAGAGACCGATTCAATTGATGCCTCTAGAGATACTATCTCTTTCAGTGTTACCCAACGCTTAGGTTTACCTCCACTTTACTCATATCCTTCCATATCCTTGTCTGTACATAATGCCCTGAATCTATTCTATAACACCCGGAAATCTGCCCCCTTTATTCTATGTACCCAACGCACTAGAAGACCAGTTCTTAAAGCCTTTAGCCGTATCCTTATTCTAGTCCTCCTCTGTTCCTCTGGTGATGTAGAGGCTAACCCAGGCCCTGTAGCCCCCAGTATCACTCCTACTCCCCAGGAGCTATCATTTGTTGACTTCTGTAATCGCAAAAGTCTTGGTTTCTTGCACATAAATATCAGAAGTCTACTTCCTAAGTTTGAGTTATTCACTGCGTTAGCACACTCTGCCAACCCAGATGTTCTAGCAGTGTCTGAATCCTGGCTCAGGAAGGCCACCAAAAATTCTGAAATTTCCATCCCCAACTATAACATTTTCCGTCTAGATAGAACTGCCAAAGGGGGTGGAGTTGCAATCTACTGTAGAGATAGCCTGCAGAGCTCTATCATACTATCCAGGTCTGTGCCCAAACAGTTTGAGCTTCTACTTCTAAAAATCCACCTTTCCAGAAATAAGTCTCTCACTGTTGCCGCTTGCTACAGACCCCCCTCAGCCCCCAGCTGTGCCCTGGACACCATATGTGAATTGATTGCCCCCCATTTATCCTCTGAGTTTGTACTGCTTGGTGACCTAAATTGGGATATGCTTAATACCCCAGCCATCCTACAATCCAAGCTAGATGCCCTCAACCTCACGCAAATTATCAACGAACCTACCAGATACAACCCTAAATCCTTAAACATGGGTACCCTCATAGATATCATCCTGACTAACATACCCTCTAAATACACCTCAGCTGTCTTCAACCAGGATCTCAGCGATCACTGCCTTATTGCCTGCGTCCGTAACGGGTCCGCGGTCAAACAACCACCCCTCATCACTGTCAAACGCTCCCTAAAACACTTTAGCGAGGAGGCCTTCCTAATTGACCTGGCCCAGGTATCTTGGATGGATATAGATCTCATTCCGTCAGTAGAGGATGCCTGGTTGTTCCTTAAAAGTAATTTCCTCTCAATCTTAAATAAACATGCCCCATTCAAAAAATACAGAACTAAGAACCGATATAGCCCCTGGTTCTCCTCAGACTTGACTGCCCTTGACCAGCACAAAAACATCCTGTGGCGTACAGCATTAGCATCAAATAGCCCCCGCGATATGCAACTTTTCAGGGAAGTTAGGAACCAATATACACAAGCAGTCAGGAAAGCAAAGGCTAACTTTTTCAAACAGAAATTTGCATCCTGTAGCACTAACTCCAAAAAGTTTTGGGACACTGTAAAGTCCATGGAGAATAAGAGCACTTCCTCCCAGCTGCCCACTGCACTGAGGCTAGGAAACACTATCACCACCGATAAATCTACAATAATCGAGAATTTCAACAAGCATTTTGCTACAGCTGGCCATGCTTTCCATCTGGCTACTACTAACCCGGCCACCAACTCTGCACCCTCTGCTGCAACTTGCCCATGCCCCCCCCGCTTCTCCTTCACACAAATTCAGACAGCTGATGTTTTGAAAGCGCTGCAAAATCTGGATCCCTACAAATCAGCTGGGCTAGACAATCTGGACCCTTTCTTCCTAAAACTAGCCGCCGAAATTGTCGCAACCCCTATTACTAGTCTGTTCAACCTCTCTTTCATAACGTCTGAGATCCCCAGAGATTGGAAAGCTGCCGCGGTCATCCCCCTCTTCAAAGGGGGTGACACTCTAGATCCAAACTGCTACAGACCTATATCCATCCTGCCCTGCCTTTCGAAAGTATTCGAAAGCCAAGTTAATAAACAGATCATCGACCATTTCGAATACCACCGTACCTTCTCCGCTATGCAATCCGGTTTCCGAGCTGGTCACGGGTGCACTTCAGCCACGCTCAAGGTCCTAAACGATATTATAACCGCGATTGATAATAGACAGTACTGTGCAGCCGTCTTCATCGACCTGGCCAAGGCTTTCGACTCTGTCAACCACCGCATTCTTATTGGCAGACTAAATAGCCTTGGTTTCTCAAATGACTGCCTCGCCTGGTTCACCAACTACTTCTCAGATAGAGTTCAGTGTGTCAAATCGGAGGGCCTGTTGTCTGGACCTATGGCAGTCTCTATGGGGGTGCCACAGGGTTCAATTCTTGGGCCGACACTTTTCTCCGTGTATATCAATGATGTCGCTCTTGCTGCTGGTGACTCTCAGATCCACCTCTACGCAGACGACACCATTTTGTATACATCTGGCCCTTCATTGGACACTGTGTTAACAAACCTCCAAACGAGCTTCAATGCCATACAACAATCCTTCAG
The DNA here is from genome assembly GCA_031479575.1 of Coregonus ussuriensis. NCBI lineage: Eukaryota > Metazoa > Chordata > Actinopteri > Salmoniformes > Salmonidae > Coregonus > Coregonus ussuriensis. Next base: position 81,222,915 of record CM062500.1, read on the forward strand.
TAGCCTTCAACTGCTCTTAAACACTAGTAAAACTAAATGCATGCTTTTCAATCGAACGCTGCTAGCACCCGCCCACCCGACTAGAATCACCACTCTCGACGGGTCTGACCTAGAGTATGTGGACAACTACAAATATCTAGGTGTCTGGTTAGACTGTAAACTCAACTTCCAGACTCACATAAAGAATCTCCAATCCAAAGTTAAATCTAGAATTGGCTTCCTATTTCGCAACAAAGCCTCCTTCACTCATGCTGCCAAACATGCCCTCGTAAAACTGACTATCCTACCGATCCTTGACTTCGGCGATGTCATTTATAAAATAGCCTCCAACACTCTACTCAGCAAATTGGATGTAGTCTATCACAGTGCCATCCGTTTTGTCTCCAAAGCCCCATACACTACCCACCACTGTGACCTGTACGCTCTTGTTGGCTGGTCCTCACTACATGTTCGTCGTCAAACCCACTGGCTCCAGGCCATCTATAAATCACTGCTAGGCAAATCCCCGCCTTATCTTAGCTCATTGGTCACCATAGCAACACCCACCCGTAGTCTGCGCTCCAGCAGGTATATCTCACTGGTCATTCCCAAAGCCAACACCTCCTTTGGCCGCCATTCCTTCCAGTTCTCTGCTGCCAATGACTGGAACGAATTGCAAAAATCTCTGAAGCTGGAGACTCTTATCTCCCTCAATAACTTTAAGCATCAGTTGTCAGAGCACCTTACCGATCACTGCACCTGTACACAGCCCATCTGAAATTAGCCCACCCAACAACCTCATCCCTATATTGTTATTTAATTTGCTCTTTTGCACCCCAGTATCTCTATTTGCACATAATCTCTTGCACATCTAGCATTCCAGTGTTAATACTATTGTAATTATTCTGCATTATAGCCTATTTATTGCCTTACCTCCATAACTTGCTACATTTGCACACACTGTATATATATTTTCTGTTGTATTTCTGACTTTATGTTTTTTTTTTACCCCATATGTAACTCTGTGTTGTTTTTGTTGCACTACTTTGCTTTGTCTTGGCCAGGTCGCAGTTGTAAATGAGAACCTGTTCTCAACTGGCTTACCTGGTTAAATAAAGGTGAAATAAAAAAAATAAAATAAAAAGATACCGTGACGAGATCCTGAGGCCCATTGTCGTGCCATTCATCCGCCGCCATCACCTCATGTTTCAGCATGATAATGCACGGCCCCATATTGCAAGGATCTGTACACAATTAATGGAAGCTGAAAATGTCCAAGTTCTTCCATGGCCTGCATACTCACCGGACATGTCACCCATTGAGCATGTTTGGGATGCTCTGGATCGACGTGTACGACAGCGTGTTCCAGTTCCCGCCAATATCCAGTAACTTCGCACAGCCATTGAAGAGGAGTGGGACAACATTCCACAGGCCACAATCAACAGCCTGATCAATTCTATGCGAAGGCGATGTGTCACGCTGCATGAGGCAAATTGTGATTACACCAGATACTGACTGGTTTTCTGATCCACACCCCTACCTTTTTTTTTTAAAGGTATCTGTGACCAACAGATGCATCTCTGTATTCCCAGTCATGTGAAATCCATAGATTAGGACTGTAACTCAGTAAAATCTTTTAAATTGTTGCATGTTGCGTTTATATTTTTGTTCAGTATAGATATCTACAAATAACTAATGAAGCTCTCGCTAAATGTTCCATGATGATAACAATTTTATGTCACACGATATCTTCACTTTGCAACACAACGTGGTCTGGCCGGTTCTGTTGGAGGAATATGGTCCAAGCAACGGCCTGCCAAAGACAATTACATTGTCAAGAAATACTTGACTCCCTAGTAAAGTATTTTTTCTCCAAGTGTTTCTCTACTAGATAGATGGCCATAGCAAAGTCTTTAGAGTACATGTCCTGTTGATACAGCGGGACTGTCTGCCAGCGGGCTGGGAGCTAGGACTGCTATGTCTTATGGATAAAGACAGTGTTGCTGAGTAAATGTCCTGTTGATACAGCGGGACTGTCTGCCAGCGGGCTGGGAGCTAGGACTGCTATGTCTTATGGATAAAGACAGTGTTGCTGAGTAAATGTCCTGTTGATACAGCGGGACGGTCTGCCAGCGGGCTGGGAGCTAGGACTGCTATGTCTTATGGATAAAGACAGTGTTGCTGAGTAAATGTCCTGTTGATACAGCGGGACTGTCTGCCAGCGGGCTGGGAGCTAGGACTGCTATGTCTTATGGATAAAGACAGTGTTGCTGAGTAAATGTCCTGTTGATACAGCGGGACGGTCTGCCAGCGGGCTGGGAGCTAGGACTGCTATGTCTTATGGATAAAGACAGTGTTGCTGAGTAAATGTCCTGTTGATACAGCGGGACTGTCTGCCAGCGGGCTGGGAGCTAGGACTGCTATGTCTTATGGATAAAGACAGTGTTGCTGAGTAAATGTCCTGTTGATACAGCGGGACTGTCTGCCAGCGGGCTGGGAGCTAGGACTGCTATGTCTTATGGATAAAGACAGTGTTGCTGAGTAAATGTCCTGTTGATACAGCGGGACTGTCTGCCAGCGGGCTGGGAGCTAGGACTGCTATGTCTTATGGATAAAGACAGTGTTGCTGAGTAAATGTCCTGTTGATACAGCGGGACTGTCTGCCAGCGGGCTGGGAGCTAGGACTGCTATGTCTTATGGATAAAGACAGTGTTGCTGAGTAAATGTCCTGTTGATACAGCGGGACTGTCTGCCAGCGGGCTGGGAGCTAGGACTGCTATGTCTTATGGATAAAGACAGTGTTGCTGAGTACATGTCCTGTTGATACAGCGGGACTGTCTGCCAGCGGGCTGGGAGCTAGGACTGCTATGTCTTATGGATAAAGACAGTGTTGCTGAGTAAATGTCCTGTTGATACAGCGGGACTGTCTGCCAGCGGGCTGGGAGCTAGGACTGCTATGTCTTATGGATAAAGACAGTGTTGCTGAGTAAATGTCCTGTTGATACAGCGGGACTGTCTGCCAGCGGGCTGGGAGCTAGGACTGCTATGTCTTATGGATAAAGACAGTGTTGCTGAGTAAATGTCCTGTTGATACAGCGGGACTGTCTGCCAGCGGGCTGGGAGCTAGGACTGCTATGTCTTATGGATAAAGACAGTGTTGCTGAGTAAATGTCCTGTTGATACAGCGGGACTGTCTGCCAGCGGGCTGGGAGCTAGGACTGCTATGTCTTATGGATAAAGACAGTGTTGCTGAGTAAATGTCCTGTTGATACAGCGGGACTGTCTGCCAGCGGGCTGGGAGCTAGGACTGCTATGTCTTATGGATAAAGACAGTGTTGCTGAGTAAATGTCCTGTTGATACAGCGGGACTGTCTGCCAGCGGGCTGGGAGCTAGGACTGCTATGTCTTATGGATAAAGACAGTGTTGCTGAGTACATGTCCTGTTGATACAGCGGGACTGTCTGCCAGCGGGCTGGGAGCTAGGACTGCTATGTCTTATGGATAAAGACAGTGTTGCTGAGTAAATGTCCTGTTGATACAGCGGGACTGTCTGCCAGCGGGCTGGGAGCTAGGACTGCTATGTCTTATGGATAAAGACAGTGTTGCTGAGTAAATGTCCTGTTGATACAGCGGGACTGTCTGCCAGCGGGCTGGGAGCTAGGACTGCTATGTCTTATGGATAAAGACAGTGTTGCTGAGTAAATGTCCTGTTGATACAGCGGGACTGTCTGCCAGCGGGCTGGGAGCTAGGACTGCTATGTCTTATGGATAAAGACAGTGTTGCTGAGTAAATGTCCTGTTGATACAGCGGGACTGTCTGCCAGCGGGCTGGGAGCTAGGACTGCTATGTCTTATGGATAAAGACAGTGTTGCTGAGTAAATGTCCTGTTGATACAGCGGGACTGTCTGCCAGCGGGCTGGGAGCTAGGACTGCTATGTCTTATGGATAAAGACAGTGTTGCTGAGTAAATGTCCTGTTGATACAGCGGGACTGTCTGCCAGCGGGCTGGGAGCTAGGACTGCTATGTCTTATGGATAAAGACAGTGTTGCTGAGTAAATGTCCTGTTGATACAGCGGGACTGTCTGCCAGCGGGCTGGGAGCTAGGACTGCTATGTCTTATGGATAAAGACAGTGTTGCTGAGTAAATGTCCTGTTGATACAGCGGGACTGTCTGCCAGCGGGCTGGGAGCTAGGACTGCTATGTCTTATGGATAAAGACAGTGTTGCTGAGTAAATGTCCTGTTGATACAGCGGGACTGTCTGCCAGCGGGCTGGGAGCTAGGACTGCTATGTCTTATGGATAAAGACAGTGTTGCTGAGTAAATGTCCTGTTGATACAGCGGGACTGTCTGCCAGCGGGCTGGGAGCTAGGACTGCTATGTCTTATGGATAAAGACAGTGTTGCTGAGTACATGTCCTGTTGATACAGCGGGACTGTCTGCCAGCGGGCTGGGAGCTAGGACTGCTATGTCTTATGGATAAAGACAGTGTTGCTGAGTAAATGTCCTGTTGATACAGCGGGACTGTCTGCCAGCGGGCTGGGAGCTAGGACTGCTATGTCTTATGGATAAAGACAGTGTTGCTGAGTAAATGTCCTGTTGATACAGCGGGACTGTCTGCCAGCGGGCTGGGAGCTAGGACTGCTATGTCTTATGGATAAAGACAGTGTTGCTGAGTAAATGTCCTGTTGATACAGCGGGACTGTCTGCCAGCGGGCTGGGAGCTAGGACTGCTATGTCTTATGGATAAAGACAGTGTTGCTGAGTAAATGTCCTGTTGATACAGCGGGACTGTCTGCCAGCGGGCTGGGAGCTAGGACTGCTATGTCTTATGGATAAAGACAGTGTTGCTGAGTAAATGTCCTGTTGATACAGCGGGACTGTCTGCCAGCGGGCTGGGAGCTAGGACTGCTATGTCTTATGGATAAAGACAGTGTTGCTGAGTAAATGTCCTGTTGATACAGCGGGACGGTCTGCCAGCGGGCTGGGAGCTAGGACTGCTATGTCTTATGGATAAAGACAGTGTTGCTGAGTACATGTCCTGTTGATACAGCGGGACTGTCTGCCAGCGGGCTGGGAGCTAGGACTGCTATGTCTTATGGATAAAGACAGTGTTGCTGAGTAAATGTCCTGTTGATACAGCGGGACGGTCTGCCAGCGGGCTGGGAGCTAGGACTGCTATGTCTTATGGATAAAGACAGTGTTGCTGAGTAAATGTCCTGTTGATACAGCGGGACTGTCTGCCAGCGGGCTGGGAGCTAGGACTGCTATGTCTTATGGATAAAGACAGTGTTGCTGAGTAAATGTCCTGTTGATACAGCGGGACTGTCTGCCAGCGGGCTGGGAGCTAGGACTGCTATGTCTTATGGATAAAGACAGTGTTGCTGAGTAAATGTCCTGTTGATACAGCGGGACTGTCTGCCAGCGGGCTGGGAGCTAGGACTGCTATGTCTTATGGATAAAGACAGTGTTGCTGAGTAAATGTCCTGTTGATACAGCGGGACTGTCTGCCAGCGGGCTGGGAGCTAGGACTGCTATGTCTTATGGATAAAGACAGTGTTGCTGAGTAAATGTCCTGTTGATACAGCGGGACTGTCTGCCAGCGGGCTGGGAGCTAGGACTGCTATGTCTTATGGATAAAGACAGTGTTGCTGAGTAAATGTCCTGTTGATACAGCGGGACGGTCTGCCAGCGGGCTGGGAGCTAGGACTGCTATGTCTTATGGATAAAGACAGTGTTGCTGCTGTTTCAAAACCGATCTGGCCACTTTCTGTCTGGGGGCATCTGCAAATTTTTTTTACCAGGAATTAACATGAGTATATATTGCAATAGACACTGGAATGTGCAGGCGTACGGGAGTGAAATCCAACAGTAGGATTGTTGCTGATCAACAAATAAATCAGTCAACATGAACCACGATACAGAAGACAACCAGTCGACTATACACTACTGAAGGTCAATCCTCGCCTGTACGATCTCCAGCATCTCTGACTTGCTGATGTATCCGTTCCCGTCCAGGTCGTACACGCTGGGCCTACAAATAACTCACACCAGAACTACAAATCCCACCTCTCTGTTCCTGTCTCACCTGTACGATCTCCAGCATCTCTGCCTTGCTGATGTATCCGTTCCCGTCCAGGTCGTACACGCTGGGCCTACAAATAACTCACACCAGAACTACAAATCCCACCTCTCTGTTCCTGTCTCACCTGTACGATCTCCAGCATCTCAGACTTGCTGATGTATCCGTTCCCGTCCAGGTCGTACATGCTGGGCCTACAAATAACTCACACCAGAACTACAAATCCCACCTCTCTGTTCCTGTCTCACCTGTACGATCTCCAGCATCTCTGCCTTGCTGATGTATCCGTTCCTGTCCAGGTCGTACACGCTGGGCCTACAAATAACTCACACCAGAACTACAAATCCCACCTCTCTGTTCCTGTCTCACCTGTACGATCTCCAGCATCTCAGACTTGCTGATGTATCCGTTCCCGTCCAGGTCGTACATGCTGGGCCTACAAATAACTCACACCAGAACTACAAATCCCACCTCTCTGTTCCTGTCTCACCTGTACGATCTCCAGCATCTCAGACTTGCTGATGTATCCGTTCCCGTCCAGGTCGTACATGCTGAAGGCCCACTTCAGTTTCTGCTCCAGCTTGCCCCGTGACGTGACGCTCAGAGCGATGATGAACTCCCGAAAGTCTATCGTCCCGTCCCCGTTGGCGTCGAAGGTGCGGAAGACGTGCTCGGCGAACTTGGAGGCGTCTCCGTAGGGGAAGAAGTTACCGTAGATCTTCTTGAACTCCTCCATGGAGAGGTTCCCGCTGGGGCAGTCCCTCAGGAAGCCCTTGTACCACTCCTGGATCTCATGCTCTGTGAAGTCCGTGCTCTCCAGCAGGTCCTGCATCACCTCTGGGCGGAGTTTGCTGTTCTGCTTCCCCATGGCTGGTGGTTACTATGGTAACAGCTAGAAGAGTGAGGAAACAGAAACTGAGAATAATTGGAGAAAGGAGAGGAAGAGAGGAGAGGAGAGGAAGAGAGGAAGAGAGGAGAGGAAGAGAGAGGAGAGGAAGAGAGGAAGAGAGGAGAGGAAGAGAGAGGAGAGGAAGAGAGGAAGAGAGGAGAGGAGAGGAGGAGAGAGGAGAGGAGGAGAGGAGATGAGGCGAGAGGAGATGAGGAGAGAGGAGGAGAGGAGGAGAGAGGAGGAGAGGAGAGGAGAGGAGAGAGGAGAGGAAGAGAGAGGAGAGGAGGAGAGGAAGAGAGAGGAGGAGGAGAGAGGAGAGGTCAAGAGGAGAGGAGGAGAGAGGAGATGAGGAGAGAGGAGAGGAGGAGAGAGGAGAGGTCAAGAGGAGAGGAGGAGAGAGGAGATGAGGAGAGAGGAGAGGAGGAGAGAGGAGAGGAGGAGAGGAGAGAGGAGAGGAGAGGAGAGGAGGAGAGAGGAGAGGAGGAGAGGAGGAGATGAGGAGGAGAGAGGAGATGAGGAGAGAGGAGAGGAAGAGAGAGGAGAGGAAGAGAGAGGAGAGGAGGAGAGAGGAGAGGAGGAGAGAGGAGAGGAGCAGCAAAGTAAGCAGACATAACAGTTTTTCTCTACTACTATGCAACCAACCGGCTGTATCCTCCTAAGGTACCCTCATTGTGGAATGAGGGAGAAGTGTACTTCACTGTGCCCAGGAATGTTCACATGCTCAATGTAACCAAACGTATTCTTATGTCTGAAGTGACGGAACATTTCATGCAGCAGACAGACAGACACCCATATGTCCATCTACTGAATGTACTGCAGTAGAAAACACTTGGAGACAGACACTACTGAATGTACTGCTGTAGAAAACACTTGGAGACAGACACTACTAAATGTACTGCTGTACAAAACACTTGGAGACAGACACTACTGAATGTACTGCAGTAGAAAACACTTGGAGACAGACACTACTGAATGTACTGCAGTAGAAAACACTTGGAGACAGACACTACTGAATGTACTGCTGTAGAAAACACTTGGAGACAGACACTACTGAATGTACTGCTGTAGAAAACACTTGGAGATGGACACTACTGAATGTACTGCAGTGGAAAACACTTGGAGACAGACACTACTGAATGTACTGCAGTAGAAAACACTTGGAGACAGACACTACTGAATGTACTGCTGTAGAAAACACTTGGAGACGGACACTACTGAATGTACTGCAGTAGAAAACACTTGGAGACAGACACTACTGAATGTACTGCAGTAGAAAACACTTGGAGACAGACACTACTGAATGTACTGCTGTAGAAAACACTTGGAGACAGACACTACTGAATGTACTGCTGTAGAAAACACTTGGAGACGGACACTACTGAATGTACTGCTGTAGAAAACACTTGGAGACAGACACTGCTGAACGCTAGCTTGTCTTGAGTACACACTGAGCGGACTGAAAAAGGCACTGCAATCATACTACAGAACTATAACAGTTTGGGTGTAGGGACTGATCAGAGCCTGAAGGTACGGATCATACTACAGAACTATAACAGTTGACTGCGCTTTGATTCACAGCCACCGCTAAAAGCCACCTGGCTCCTCCTCGTGATGAGACAGAGACGGAAATTCACAAAAAGTCACCACTTCATAACTCTTTACAAACCCAACTTCACAAAGCTCATAAGTGATTTACCGATCAAGAGAAACAAGACGCACTTTAGCTAAGTTTAGCTCCAAACCCAACTTCATCAGGTTCCTAAGTGATTTCCGTCTGGAGAAAGACACAGTGCAGCTCCTGAGAAGGGCTTGTAGAAGGTCTACTACGTACCAGACAAGAGTCGGCGGAGTAGAGGAGTACGTCCTCTGGAGATGTTCATCCTCCTCTCCGCAGCCGGAAAGTCTGTCTCATATCACAATGTCTCTGACATTTACTGCAACAGGAAGTGAGTTTCCCCTCTCTCTCCGTCTCCCTCTCTCTTTCTGCTAGGTCATCTCTCTCTCTGCGAGGTCAGGTCTCTCTCTCTCTCTGCTAGGTCATCGCTCTCTCTCTCTGCTAGTCATCTCTCTCTCTGCTAGGTCATCTCTCTCTCTCTCTGCTAGGTCATCTCTCTCTCTCTGCTAGGTCATCTCTCTCTCTCTGCTAGGTCATCTCTCTCTCTCTGCTAGGTCATCTCTCTCTCTCTGCTAGGTCATCTCTCTCTCTCTGCTAGGTCATCTCTCTCTCTCTGCTAGGTCATCTCTCCCTCTCTGCTAGGTCATCTCTCCCTCTCTGCTAGGTCATCTCTCTCTCTCTGCGAGGTCAGGTCTCTCTCTGCGAGGTCAGGTCTCTCTCTGCGAGGTCAGGTCTCTCTCAATTAAATTCCATTCAAAGGGCTTTATTGGCATGGGAACAAACTATATATACAAAAGTATGTGGACACCCCTTCAAATTAGTGGATTCGGCTATTTCAGCCACACCCGTTGCTGACAGGCGTATAAAATCGAGCACACAGCCATGCAATCTTACTGAAGTGCTCAGTGACATTCAACGTGGCACCGTCATAGGATGCCACCTTTCCAACAAGTCAGTTCGTCACATTTCTGCCCTGCTAGAGCTGCCCCAGTTAACTGTAAGTGCTGTTATTGTGAAGTGGAAACGTCTAGGAGCAACAACGGCTCAGCCGCGAAGTGGTAGGCCACACAAGCTCACAGAACGGGAGTGCTGAAGCGCGTAAAAATCGTCTGTCCTCAGTTGCAACACTCACTACCGAGTTCCAAACTGCCTCTGGAAGCAACGTCAGCACAAGAACTGTTCATTGGGAGCTTCATGAAACGGGTTTCCATGGCCGAGCAGCCGCACAAAAGCCTAAGATGACCATACGCAATGCAAAGCGTTGGTTGGAGTGGTGTAAAGCTCGCCACCATTGGACTCTGGAGCAGTGGAAACGCATTCTCTGGAGTGATGAATCACGCTTCACCATCTGACAGTCCGACGGACAAATCTGGGTTTGGCAGATGCCAGGAGAACGCTACCTGCCCCAATGCATAGTGCCAACTGTAAAGTTTGGTGGAGGAGGAATAATGGTCTGGGGCTGTTTTTCATGATTCAGGACCCTTAGTTCCAGTCAAGGGAAATCTTAAAGCTACAGCATACAATGACATTCTAGACGATTCTCTGCTTCCAACTTTGTGGCAACAGTTTGGGGAAGGCCCTTTCCTATTTCAGCATGACAATGCCCCTGTGCACAAAGCGAGGTTCATACAGAAATGGTTTGTCGAAATCAGTGTGGAAGAACTTGACTGGCTGCACAGAACCCTGACCTCAACCCCACAGAACACCTTTGGGATGAATTGGAACGCCGACTTCGAGCCAGGCCTAATCGCCCAACATCAGTGCCCAACCTCACTAATGCTCTTGTGGCTGAATGGAAGCAAATCCCCGCAGCAATGCTCCAACATCTAGTGGAAAGCCTTCCCAGAAGAGTGGAGGCTGTTATAGCAGCAAAGGGGGACCAACTCCATATTAATGCCCATGATTTTGGAATGAGATGTTCGACGAGCAGGTGTCCACATACTGTACTGTCAATCTAATATCCAGTCAAGGCCTGGATGTATCCAGTACCTCTATATAATGACTAGTGTACAGTCTATCAATCTAATATCCAGTCAAGGCCTGGATGTATCCAGTACCTCTCTAATAATGACTAGTGTACAGTCTATCAATCTAATATCCAGTCAAGGCCTGGATGTATCCAGTACCTCTCTAATAATGACTAGTGTACAGTCTATCAATCTAATATCCAGTCAAGGCCTAACTCCTGAGTGGCGCAGTGGTCTAAGGCACCGCATCGCAGTGCTAACTGTGCCATTAGAGATCCTGGTTCGAATCCAGGCTCTGTCGCAGCCGGCCGCGACCAGGAGACTCATGGGCGGCGCACAATTGGCCCAGCGTCGTCCAGGGTAGGGGAGGGAATGGCCGGCAGGGATGTAGCTCAGTTGATAGAGCATGGCGTTTGCAACGCCAGGATTGTGGGTTCGTTTCCCACGGGGGGGGCAGTATAAAAAAAATATGTATTCACTAACTGTAAGTCGCTCTGGATAAGAGCGTCTGCTAAATGACTAAAATGTAAAAAATGTAAATGTATCCAGTACCTCTCTAATAATGACTAGTGTACAGTCTATCAATCTAATATCCAGTCAAGGCCTGGATGTATCCAGTACCTCTCTAATAATGACTAGTGTACAGTCTATCAATCTAATATCCAGTCAAGGCCTGGATGTATCCAGTACCTCTCTAATAATGACTAGTGTACAGTCTATCAATCTAATATCCAGTCAAGGCCTGGATGTATCCAGTACCTCTCTAATAATGACTAGTGTACAGTCTATCAATCTAATATCCAGTCAAGGCCTGGATGTATCCAGTACCTCTCTAATAATGACTAGTGTACAGTCTATCAATCTAATATCCAGTCAAGGCCTGGATGTATCCAGTACCTCTCTAATAATGACTAGTGTACAGTCTATCAATCTAATATCCAGTCAAGGCCTGGATGTATCCAGTACCTCTCTAATAATGACTAGTGTACAGTTTATCAATCTAATATCCAGTCAAGGCCTGGATGTATCCAGTACCTCTCTAATAATGACTAGTGTACAGTTTATCAATCTAATATCCAGTCAAGGCCTGGATGTATCCAGTACCTCTCTAATAATGACTAGTGTACAGTTTATCAATCTAATATCCAGTCAAGGCCTGGATGTATCCAGTACCTCTCTAATAATGACTAGTGTACAGTTTATCAATCTAATATCCAGTCAAGGCCTGGATGTATCCAGTACCTCTCTAATAATGACTAGTGTACAGTTTATCAATCTAATATCCAGTCAAGGCCTGGATGTATCCAGTACCTCTCTAATAATGACTAGTGTACAGTTTATCAATCTAATATCCAGTCAAGGCCTGGATGTATCCAGTACCTCTCTAATAATGACTAGTGTACAGTTTATCAATCTAATATCCAGTCAAGGCCTGGATGTATCCAGTACCTCTCTAATAATGACTAGTGTACAGTTTATCAATCTAATATCCAGTCAAGGCCTGGATGTATCCAGTACCTCTCTAATAATGACTAGTGTACAGTTTATCAATCTAATATCCAGTCAAGGCCTGGATGTATCCAGTACCTCTCTAATAATGACTAGTGTACAGTTTATCAATCTAATATCCAGTCAAGGCCTGGATGTATCCAGTACCTCTCTAATAATGACTAGTGTACAGTTTATCAATCTAATATCCAGTCAAGGCCTGGATGTATCCAGTACCTCTCTAATAATGACTAGTGTACAGTTTATCAATCTAATATCCAGTCAAGGCCTGGATGTATCCAGTACCTCTCTAATAATGACTAGTGTACAGTTTATCAATCTAATATCCAGTCAAGGCCTGGATGTATCCAGTACCTCTCTAATAATGACTAGTGTACAGTCTATCAATCTAATATCCAGTCAAGGCCTGGATGTATCCAGTACCTCTCTAATAATGACTAGTGTACAGTCTATCAATCTAATATCCAGTCAAGGCCTGGATGTATCCAGTACCTCTCTAATAATGACTAGTGTACAGTCTATCAATCTAATATCCAGTCAAGGCCCGGATGTATCCAGTACCTCTCTAATAATGACTAGTGTACAGTTTATCAATCTAATATCCAGTCAAGGCCCGGATGTATCCAGTACCTCTCTAATAATGACTAGTGTACAGTTTATCAATCTAATATCCAGTCAAGGCCTGGATGTATCCAGTACCTCTCTAATAATGACTAGTGTACAGTCTATCAATCTAATATCCAGTCAAGGCCTGGATGTATCCAGTACCTCTCTAATAATGACTAGTGTACAGTCTATCAATCTAATATCCAGTCAAGGCCTGGATGTATCCAGTACCTCTCTAATAATGACTAGTGTACAGTTTATCAATCTAATATCCAGTCAAGGCCTGGATGTATCCAGTACCTCTCTAATAATGACTAGTGTACAGTCTATCAATCTAATATCCAGTCAAGGCCTGGATGTATCCAGTACCTCTCTAATAATGACTAGTGTACAGTCTATCAATCTAATATCCAGTCAAGGCCTGGATGTATCCAGTACCTCTCTAATAATGACTAGTGTACAGTCTATCAATCTAATATCCAGTCAAGGCCTGGATGTATCCAGTACCTCTCTAATAATGACTAGTGTACAGTCTATCAATCTAATATCCAGTCAAGGCCTGGATGTATCCAGTACACCTCTAATAATGACTAGTGTACAGTTTATCAATCTAATATCCAGTCAAGGCCTGGATGTATCCAGTACCTCTCTAATAATGACTAGTGTACAGTCTATCAATCTAATATCCAGTCAAGGCCTGGATGTATCCAGTACCTCTCTAATAATGACTAGTGTACAGTCTATCAATCTAATATCCAGTCAAGGCCTGGATGTATCCAGTACCTCTCTAATAATGACTAGTGTACAGTCTATCAATCTAATATCCAGTCAAGGCCTGGATGTATCCAGTACCTCTCTAATAATGACTAGTGTACAGTCTATCAATCTAATATCCAGTCAAGGCCTGGATGTATCCAGTACCTCTCTAATAATGACTAGTGTACAGTTTATCAATCTAATATCCAGTCAAGGCCTGGATGTATCCAGTACCTCTCTAATAATGACTAGTGTACAGTCTATCAATCTAATATCCAGTCAAGGCCTGGATGACAGGTCATGATGACAACCAACTGGAACTGTACGCTCTGCAGCAAAACATGGAAACACAACCGGCACTTCCACTCTCCCTCCCTCACAGAGTTATCGTCACCCATCATTATAGACTTTTCCAGTCAGCGCAGCAGGTGGGGAATTAGAACGTGTCCAGGCCATTGAACAGGGTGTGAGTGTAGACGGAACCACAGAATCCTCAGGTAAACCTGATACCAGCCTACAGTATATGACTGGAACCAGATCTCAATCTAGCCACTAAATCAGGGTTCCCCAACTGGCTGCCCACGGGCCGAATTTGTCCTGCTGGTGGTTCCTACATGATGCTGTTGGTTACTACATGATGCTGGTGGTTACTACATGATGCTGGTGGTTCCTACATGATGCTGGTGGTTCCTACATGATGCTGGTGGTTCCTACATGATGCTGGTGGTTCCTACATGATGCTGGTGGTTACTACATGATGCTGGTGGTTCCTACATGATGCTGGTGGTTCCTACATGATGCTGGTGGTTCCTACATGATGCTGGTGGTTCCTACATGATGCTGGTGGTTCCTACATGATGCTGGTGGTTCCTACATGATGCGGGTGGTTACTACATGATGCTGTTGGTTACTACATGATGCTGGTGGTTCCTACATGATGCGGGTGGTTCCTACATGATGCTGGTGGTTACTACATGATGCTGGTGGTTCCTACATGATGCTGGTGGTTACTACATGATGCTGGTGGTTACTACATGATGCTGGTGGTTCCTACATGATGCGGGTGGTTCCTACATGATGCTGGTGGTTCCTACATGATGCTGGTGGTTACTACATGATGCTGGTGGTTCCTACATGATGCTGGTGGTTACTACATGATGCTGGTGGTTACTACATGATGCTGGTGGTTCCTACATGATGCTGGTGGTTCCTACATGATGCTGGATCCCCAGCCACTAGCAGGTAAGTAGCCTGACAACCCCCAGCCACTAGCAGGTAAGTAGCCTGACAACCCCCAGCCACTAGCAGGTAAGTAGCCTGACAACCCCCAGCCACTAGCAGGTAAGTAGCCTGACAACCCCCAGCCACTAGCAGGTAAGTAGCCTGACAACCCCCAGCCACTAGCAGGTAAGTAGCCTGACAACCCCCAGCCACTAGTAGGTAAGTAGCCTGACAACCCCCAGCCACTAGCAGGTAAGTAGCCTGACAACCCCCAGCCACTAGCAGGTAAGTAGCCTGACAACCCCCAGCCACTAGCAGGTAAGTAGCCTGACAACCCCCAGCCACTAGCAGGTAAGTAGCCTGACAACCCCCTGCCACTAGCAGGTAAGTAGGAGTCAACAACTAAAGGATCTGACTCACATCAGAGCAAAACACACTTCACTCACTCCAACATGACTTCAGCCTACTGTCTAACAACATGTATGGTTTGACACCTCTCCTAGAAGAGCTCTGTTTGATTAGCCTGCTACAGGTTTTATTTTCAACCTCTCCTAGAAGAGCTCTGTTTGATTAGCCTGCTACAGGTTTTATTTTCAACCTCTCCTAGAAGAGCTCTGTTTGATTAGCCTGCTACAGGTTTTATTTTCAACCTCTCCTAGAAGAGCTCTGTTTGATTAGCCTGCTACAGGTTTTATTTTCAACCTCTCCTAGAAGAGCTCTGTTTGATTAGCCTGCTACAGGTTTTATTTTCAACCTCTCCTAGAAGAGCTCTGTTTGATTAGCCTGCTACAGGTTTTATTTTCAACCTCTCCTAGAAGAGCTCTGTTTGATTAGCCTGCTACAGGTTTTATTTTCAACCTCTCCTAGAAGAGCTCTGTTTGATTAGCCTGCTACAGGTTTTATTTTCAACCTCTCCTAGAAGAGCTCTGTTTGATTAGCCTGCTACAGGTTTTATTTTCAACCTCTCCTAGAAGAGCTCTGTTTGATTAGCCTGCTACAGGTTTTATTTTCAACCTCTCCTAGAAGAGCTCTGTTTGATTAGCCTGCTACAGGTTTTATTTTCAACCTCTCCTAGAAGAGCTCTGTTTGATTAGCCTGCTACAGGTTTTATTTTCAACCTCTCCTAGAAGAGCTCTGTTTGATTAGCCTGCTACAGGTTTTATTTTCAACCTCTCCTAGAAGAGCTCTGTTTGATTAGCCTGCTACAGGTTTTATTTTCAACCTCTCCTAGAAGAGCTCTGTTTGATTAGCCTGCTACAGGTTTTATTTTCAACCTCTCCTAGAAGAGCTCTGTTTGATTAGCCTGCTACAGGTTTTATTTTCAACCTCTCCTAGAAGAGCTCTGTTTGATTAGCCTGCTACAGGTTTTATTTTCAACCTCTCCTAGAAGAGCTCTGTTTGATTAGCCTGCTACAGGTTTTATTTTCAACCTCTCCTAGAAGAGCTCTGTTTGATTAGCCTGCTACAGGTTTTATTTTCAACCTCTCCTAGAAGAGCTCTGTTTGATTAGCCTGCTACAGGTTTTATTTTCAACCTCTCCTAGAAGAGCTCTGTTTGATTAGCCTGCTACAGGTTTTATATTCAACCTCTCCTAGAAGAGCTCTGTTTGATTAGCCTGCTACAGGTTTTATTTTCAACCTCTCCTAGAAGAGCTCTGTTTGATTAGCCTGCTACAGGTTTTATTTTCAACCTCTCCTAGAAGAGCTCTGTTTGATTAGCCTGCTACAGGTTTTATTTTCAACCTCTCCTAGAAGAGCTCTGTTTGATTAGCCTGCTACAGGTTTTATTTTCAACCTCTCCTAGAAGAGCTCTGTTTGATTAGCCTGCTACAGGTTTTATTTTCAACCTCTCCTATAAGAGCTCTGTTTGATTAGCCTGCTACAGGTTTTATTTTCAACCTCTCCTAGAAGAGCTCTGTTTGATTAGCCTGCTACAGGTTTTATTTTCAACCTCTCCTAGAAGAGCTCTGTTTGATTAGCCTGCTACAGGTTTTATTTTCAACCTCTCCTAGAAGAGCTCTGTTTGATTAGCCTGCTACAGGTTTTATTTTCAACCTCTCCTAGAAGAGCTCTGTTTGATTAGCCTGCTACAGGTTTTATTTTCAACCTCTCCTAGAAGAGCTCTGTTTGATTAGCCTGCTACAGGTTTTATTTTCAACCTCTCCTAGAAGAGCTCTGTTTGATTAGCCTGCTACAGGTTTTATTTTCAGCCGTGTCTTTAAATGGCCTGCGCCTCATTACGTTGCCACGGCAACAGACCCAGCACACAACCAGCCGTTATTGATACAGAAGAAGAACAATACATCAATGAGAGGAAATCAAGCAGACATCTTCCTCAAAGGAAACTAAACTCACCACATTGTTCTGGGATTACAGCCAGGTTAGACCACAAGGTATTTGTTGACCAAAGTAGCTATTTCTAGAGAGTAAAGCGTAACAGTTTGCTGGAGGTTCTGTACCAGACCTGGGTCAAATACACCCGTTACCACTTTTCAAATACATGAGGTGCACTTGATTTAGGCCCACACACATGCAGGGTGGGCAGAATCTGCACCTTATGGGACTGTTCCATAATTCCATATTCAATCAATGTACTGGTCACAGCAGTGGCTGCATCATCTCAGAGGAGTCAGTGTGCTTTACATTGTGTTCTGGGCCGGGGGCGTGACTAATGTGTCGGTCTCCTTGTGGGGTTCCTCTTCCCTAAGTCCATGAGCAGGTAATTGGCAGGAAAGGGGGGGGTGTCTAGCCCTCAGGGCCCAGCAGAGAGGAGGATTACAGCAGGATAGCATGTCTGTCTGTCATTACCTGCTTCAGTCTGCTCACTGTGGATCAGCAACTTGACAACAAGCCATGTTGTCTTGAGGTCAAACCAGGTCTGGCTCAGACAATCACAGAAAACAAGTCCTCCAGCAGGGTGGCTGTTAACCAATCATTGTGGAACAGCTGTTCAGCCAAGATGAATGTTAGCTCAACTCCTAAAGACAATACAGATCAACACATCTGAGTGCTGTAGTTCAGGACGGACAGACAGACTGACAGACAGACAGCCCTCTCTAACGTGCAGGTAACCCAGGACAGACAGATACACACTACCAGTCAAAAGTTTGGACACACCTACTCATTCAAGGGTTTTCTTTATTTTTACTATTTTCCACATTGTAGAATAATACTGAAGACATCAAAACTATGAAATAACACATATGGAATCATGTCGCAACCAAAAAAAGTGTTGAAACAAATCAAAATATATTTGATATGTGAGATTCTTTAAATAGCCACCCTTTGCCTTGATGACAGCTTTGCACACTCTTGGCATTCTCTCAACCAGCTTCATGACGTAGTCACCTAGAATTCATTTCAATTAACAGGTGTGCCTTCTTAAAACTTAATTTGTGGAATTTCTTTCCTTCCTAATGCGTTTGAGCCAATCAGTTGTGTTGTGACAAGGTAGGGGGGTATACAGAAGATAGCCCTATTTGGTAAAAGACCAAGTCCATATTATGGCAAGAACAGCTCAAATAAGCAAAGAGAAATGACAGTCCATCATTACTTTAAGACATGAAGGTCAGTCAATACCGAACATTTCAAGAACTTTTAAAGTTTCTTCAACTGCAGTCGCAAAAACCATCAAGCGCTATGATGAAACAGACTCTCATGAGGACCGCCACAGGAATGGAAGACCCAGAGTTACCTCTGCTGCAGAGGACAAGTTCATTAGAGTCCCCAGCCTCAGAAATTGGTGCACAAATAAATGCTTCACAGAGTTCAAGTAACAGACACATCTCAACATCAACTGTTCAGAGGAGACTGTGTGAATCAGGCCTTCATGGTCGAATTTCTGCAAAGAAACCACTACTAAAGGACACCAATAAGAAGAAGAGACCTGCTTGGGCCAAGAAACATGAGCAATGGACATTAGACCGGTGGAAATGTGTCCTTTGGTCTGGAGTCCAAATTTGAGATTTTTGGTTCCAACCGCCGTGTCTTTGTGAGACGCGGTGTGGGTGAACGGATGATCTCCACATGTGTAGTTCCCACCGTAAAGCATGGAGGAGGTGGTGTTATGGTGTGGGGGTGCTTTGCTGGTGACACTGTCTGTGATTTATTTAGAATTCAAGGCACACTTAACCAGCATGGCTACCACAGCATTCTGCAGTGATACACCATCCCATCTGGTTTGAGCTTAGTGGGACTATCATTTGTTTTTCAGCAGGACAATGACCCAACACACCTCCAGGCTGTGTAAGGGCTATTTTACCAAGAAGAAGAGTGATGGAGTGCTGCATCAGATGACCTGGCCTCCACAATCCCCCGACCTCAACCCAATTGAGATAGTTTGGGATGAGACGGACGGCAGAGTGAAGGAAATAGCAGCCAACAAGTGCTCAGCATATGTGGGAACTCCTTCAAGACTGTTGGAAAAGCATTCCAGGTGAAGCTGGTTGAGAGAATACCAAGAGTGTGCAAAGCTGTCATCAAGGCAAAGGGTGGCTATTTGAAGAATCTCAAATATAAAATATATTTTGATTTGTTTAACACTTTTTGGGTTACTACATGATTCCATATTTGTTATTTCATAGTTTTGATGCCTTCAATATTATTCTACAATGTAGAAAATAGTACAAATAAAGAAAAACCCTTGAATGAGTATGTGTTCTAAAATGTTTGAGCGGTAGTGTAGCCCTCTCTAAGCACTGCAGCAGCATACCCAGGCTGGTATAATGAGGGGCTCCAGGGCCCTGCATCCCTGGGGTCCAACCTAACCCAGCTCCACTTCCTGTGGTCAGACAGAAACATAGCAACAGGACATGACATAATGGAAAATATAAACAGAGAGGAAGTATCATCAGGACAAGGTACAGGAAGTCGGGGGCTCAGGGGTCGAGCTGACTCCAGTCAACCATACCATCTCAATACAGCTACAGACCACTCCTTTCTGAAGCTGACAAAAAAAACCATTAAAAAGATGGATAGGACTCGCAAAAATAGTGAAATCTTTCCATTACATAGCAGCAGTCAGATGAAAAAGGAGAAAGTGTTTTCACCAGGCCTTCATCCTCCTCTAAAACAGAGCCTTTATAATGAGTTCCTGGATCTCTGTGATTACCTGATGAGTAGATGAAGGCTTCTCTTAACAGGCCTAACGTGGACAATCAGCTCTAGACACCGACAGGGACTGTCCTGGTTCTTTGTCAACAGAACGCCTCATAT
Source organism: Coregonus ussuriensis (assembly GCA_031479575.1). Taxonomy (NCBI): domain Eukaryota; kingdom Metazoa; phylum Chordata; class Actinopteri; order Salmoniformes; family Salmonidae; genus Coregonus; species Coregonus ussuriensis. The sequence continues at coordinate 81,242,753 of CM062500.1, forward strand.
AAAAAGAGAGATGTTTAACTCTGACTACCATGATAATTACAGCGCCACACTCTCAGGGCCCCAGCAGGTTAAGACAGAACGGACGACCCGGCACGTTGACCCACTCCGAGTGGTGACATTCATCAAAACACTGACTGGGATCCAATCAGCACGCCTGATGCTGCCCTCAGGGGAGCTCACTTCCTGGTCGCTGTTTGTTTCCAACTATAAGACTGAGTAAGAGTGTTTACTAATGAACGCCTGTCACCTCAGAGGCAGAGTGTTAGGGCCCGGGTAACACCGCACCATGTGTTAGGGCCTGGGTAACACCGCACCATGTGTTAGGGCCCGGGTAACACCTCACCATGTGTTAGGGCCTGGGTAACACCGCACCATGTGTTAGGGCCTGGGTAACACCGCACCATGTGTTAGGGCCTGGGTAACACCGCACCATGTGTTAAGGCCCGGGTAACACCGCACCATGTGTTAGGGCCCGGGTAACACCGCACCATGTGTTTGATAAGCTGTGATGTGCCCTTCCTTCATTGACGAGAACATGAATAGACCATCCACAAGAGGCTAAATGAGGATCCTACGGTTCTATGCATACATTATACCAATCATGTTACGATCTATGAGGCCGGGGGAAGCAAAACAACCCCAGAGAAATTCGCTGGCCGGTATGGAGATCAATGAGTGCCGAATTTGGTTAACAAAATAATGAATGGCTTATTTGCTACGTGTGGCTTATTTGATGGAATAGACGTTCCCTAATGATTAGGTTGCTATGCGTGTACTGATATAAGTAGGACACGTGACATCCCGGCAACTTGGAGAAAAAAAAAAAAAAAAAAGACTATTTCAGAGTTGTGCCCTGCTATCACACACACACACGTATCTGCCTCATTGGCTACAATGGTCCAACTGATCTTGCCTCCTCCCGACTGCCTTCCATTTTTGAAGACATTTATTTACATTGTTAGAGCGACCAATGGAGTATCTGGTCAATATAATGGATCATCTGTGACTGAGGCTAGGGCCTGATGGAACCCCCCCAGCGTTCCATGGTTACCAGGGTGACATGACCTGACAGTCACACGTCATGTTGTCTCGTCCAGCTTTCATTACCTCTCTCTCTCTCTCTCTCTCTCTAGTCCATTCTATTCTCTCCATTCTATTCCCTCCATTCTCTCTCCATTCTCTCTCCAGTCCATTGTCCTCCTCTGTATTGTAGTCTCTTTATTGTCCCTCTCACAACGAGATGGGCTGTTACTCCTGAGAGCTCTCAGAGCCTGAGAGAGGCTGTAGTTACCCCAGCCAGCCCAGGACTGATAGAGAAGAGAGGGACCTGGCTGTAGTTACCCCAGCCAGCCCAGGACTGATAGAGAAGAGAGGGACCTGGCTGTAGTTACCCCAGCCAGCCCAGGACTGATAGAGAAGAGAGGGACCTGGCTGTAGTTACCCCAGCCAGCCCAGGACTGATAGAGGAGAAGAGAGGGACCTGGCTGTAGTTACCCCAGCCAGCCCAGGACTGATAGAGGAGAGAGGGACCTGGCTGTAGTTACCCCAGCCAGCCCAGGACTGATAGAGGAGAAGAGAGGGACCTGGCTGTAGTTACCCCAGCCAGCCCAGGACTGATAGAGGAGAAGAGAGGGACCTGGCTGTAGTTACCCCAGCCAGCCCAGGACTGATAGAGACGAAAGAGAGGGACCTGGCTGTAGTTACCCCAGCCAGCCCAGGACTGATAGAGGAGAGAGGGACCTGGCTGTAGTTACCCCAGCCAGCCCAGGACTGATAGAGGAGAAGAGAGGGACCTGGCTGTAGTTACCCCAGCCAGCCCAGGACTGATAGAGGAGAAGAGAGGGACCTGGCTGTAGTTACCCCAGCCAGCCCAGGACTGATGGAGGAGAAGAGAGGGACCTGGCTGTAGTTACCCCAGCCAGCCCAGGACTGATAGAGGAGAAGAGAGGGACCTGGCTGTAGTTACCCCAGCCAGCCCAGGACGGATAGAGGAGAAGAGAGGGACCTGGCTGTAGTTACCCCAGCCAGCCCAGGACGGATAGAGGAGAAGAGAGGGACCTGGCTGTAGTTACCCCAGCCAGCCCAGGACTGATAGAGACGAAAGAGAGGGACCTGGCTGTAGTTACCCCAGCCAGCCCAGGACTGATAGAGGAGAAGAGAGGGACCTGGCTGTAGTTACCCCAGCCAGCCCAGGACTGATAGAGGAGAAGAGAGGGACCTGGCTGTAGTTACCCCAGCCAGCCCAGGACTGATAGAGGAGGAGAGAGGGACCTGGCTGTAGTTACCCCAGCCAGCCCAGGACTGATAGAGAAGAGAGGGACCTGGCTGTAGTTACCCCAGCCAGCCCAGGACTGATAGAGAAGAGAGGGACCTGGCTGTAGTTACCCCAGCCAGCCCAGGACTGATAGAGGAGAAGAGAGGGACCTGGCTGTAGTTACCCCAGCCAGCCCAGGACTGATAGAGAAGAGAGGGACCTGGCTGTAGTTACCCCAGCCAGCCCAGGACTGATAGAGGAGAAGAGAGGGACCTGGCTGTAGTTACCCCAGCCAGCCCAGGACTGATAGAGGAGAAGAGAGGGACCTGGCTGTCAGTAGGACAAGGCTGAGGGCAGACTTGCTGACTGACTGGCTGATACATCTAACTTCCATCTAACATCCATCACACTGATAGGTCAGCAGCAGCACACGGCTTGGACAGGAAACGGGTGATAATGTGAGAAGCCCTGTGGATTAGTTTTGTGGGTGTGAGGGATTTGGGTTACAGGAGAGGATTCAGAACTGTCATACAGTATCTAGTACCAGAGTCTTGACAGCCGCTGAACATGGAAACAGTGATGCACCACACGGATGATAAGAGGACATGCTTTCCATTTCTCTAAGGAGAACAACATCCTCCTTAGTTTGACAGCTCACTTTACACCGCGACAGAAATACTTTATTTATTTTAATAGGAAACCAATTCAAATAGCACCACTCGGATACTCACAAATAGTTTTTTTCCTTTTAGGAAATACTCTTCAAAAGGTAAGTGATGTTAAACAAGCCAGTGACGGAGCTTCCTGCTTTCTCACACCCAAACCTGCATGCTCCCTGACTGCAAAGCAACTGGCTGTGACTAGAATGGCGTTATAAAAGTAGCTGTCCAACCTCCAACACAGTCTACCAGTGTTATTCAGTAGGAGCCTTGAGGGGAGGAGGAAGGAGGAGGAAGAGGACAAGCAGTGGCCCACAGCCAGACTAAACAAAGCTGAACACCTCCAGGTGATTTGACCTACTCAGGGTGAGTTTTACACCTGTAGGTTCATTCTGGCTCTGCCGCTGTCCAGGGAGGCTCTTCACTCTGCTCACGGGTTACTGCTTAATTACGCTGCAGTATGCTGTTGCTGCCATGGCTACCAGTTGTTAAGGCTACTTATACCGCTGGATTAAGACAGCTGATCTGTCATCACACATATTAGAGAAGATGTTCACACCATACTGCCTGCTACACACAGCTGTACGGACTACGCTGATAACAGCCTGCTACACCCAGCTGTACGGACTACGCTGATAACAGCCTGCTACACACAGCTGTACGGACTACGCTGATAACAGCCTGCTACACACAGCTGTACGGACTACGCTGATAACAGCCTGCTACACCCAGCTGTACGGACTACGCTGATAACAGCCTGCTACACACAGCTGTACGGACTACGCTGATAACAGCCTGCTACACACAGCGGTACGGACTACGCTGATAACAACCTGCTACACACAGCGGTACGGACTCCGCTGATAAGAGGCTACTGAAGTATTAATGCAAGCTGTACACACTATGGTGCAACACATCCAATGATGCTTATTCAATATTCACAGAAACAACACACTAGGTGACGAAGAGGTGTAAGCTCAGAAAGGAGAGACAGAGAGAACTAAGTAACCCTCCTTAGACAACCGGGCCTCCCGATTGGCACAGCGGTCTAAGGCACTGCGTCGCAGTGCTTGAGGCGTCACTACAGACCTGGGTTCGATCCCAGGCTGTGTCTGTGCCGGCCGTGACCGGGTGAACCATAGGGCGGCGCACAATTGGCCCTGCGTCGTTCGGGTTAGGGGAGGGTTTGGCCGGCCGGGATGTCATTGTCCCATCGCGCACTAGTAACTCCTTGTGGCGGGCCCGGGCGCCTGCAAGCTGACTTTGGTCACCAGCTGGACGGTGTTTCCTCCGACACATTGGTGCGGCTGGCTTCCGGATTAAGCGAGCAGTGTGTCAAAAAGCAGTGCGGCTTGGCAGGGTCGTGTTTCGGAGGACGCATGGCTCTCGACCTTCGCCTCTCCCGAATCCGTACAAAATAATAAAACTTTAAAAGACAACCAAAACAAACAGAATGATCATGTAGATGTCAAACCGTCTGAAAGAGACGACATGGGAGGGAGGAGGAAAACAGCTTCAAGGCTAAAGTTGAGATATTTAAATTCAAATCCCACACAGAAGCAGGCGTATGGGGACAGGCAGAACAGAGATGCAGAGCTGGAGCTGATGTCATTGAATTGTGAATAAACCACTGATGGACTCCATGTATTGATATTCAGTTATGAAATCCTCCAGTTCTGTGAATGAATAGGCTACATCCCTCCATGGCCTGACAGTGTATTCCAGCATGTGTAAATAACAGTCAGTGCCCAGCATCCAGAAACAGACTATAGGACCAGTGCCTTTATAAACCAGCCAGCCACCACATGGGGCTAGGCCTCTGACCTCTGACCTCTGGGTCCTAAATGACTAGGCCTCTGACCTCTGGGTCCTATATGACTAGGCCTCTGACCTCTGGGTCCTATAATGACTAGGCCTCTGACCTCTGGGTCCTATATGACTAGGCCTCTGACCTCTGGGTCCTATATGACTAGGCCTCTGACCTCTGGGTCCTATATGACTAGGCCTCTGACCTCTGACCTCTGGGTCCTATATGACTAGGCCTCTGGGTCCTATATGACTAGGCCTCTGACCTCTGGGTCCTATAATGACTAGGCCTCTGACCTCTGACCTCTAGGTCCTATATGACTAGGCCTCTGACCTCTGGGTCCTATAATGACTAGGCCTCTGACCTCTAGGTCCTATATGACTAGGCCTCTGACCTCTGGGTCCTATAACGACTAGGCCTCTGACCTCTGGGTCCTATATGACTAGGCCTCTGACCTCTGACCTCTGGGTCCTATAACGACTAGGCCTCTGACCTCTGGGTCCTATATGACTAGGCCTCTGACCTCTAGGTCCTATATGACTAGGCCTCTGACCTCTGGGTCCTATAACGACTAGGCCTCTGACCTCTGGGTCCTATAACGACTAGGCCTCTGACCTCTGGGTCCTATAACGACTAGGCCTCTGACCTCTGACCTCTGGGTCCTATAATGACTAGGCCTCTGACCTCTGGGTCCTATAATGACTAGGCCTCTGACCTCTGGGTCCTATAATGACTAGGCCTCTGACCTCTGGGTCCTATAATGACTAGGCCTCTGACCTCTGGGTCCTATATGACTAGGCCTCTGACCTCTGGGTCCTATATGACTAGGCCTCTGACCTCTGGGTCCTATAATGACTAGGCCTCTGACCTCTGGGTCCTATAATGACTAGGCCTCTGACCTCTGGGTCCTATATGACTAGGCCTCTGACCTCTGGGTCCTATATGACTAGGCCTCTGACCTCTGGGTCCTATATGACTAGGCCTCTGACCTCTGGGTCCTATATGACTAGGCCTCTGACCTCTGACCTCTGGGTCCTATAATGACTAGGCCTCTGACCTCTAGGTCCTATAATGACTAGGCCTCTGACCTCTGGGTCCTATAATGACTAGGCCTCTAGGTCCTATATGACTAGGCCTCTGACCTCTGACCTCTGGGTCCTATAATGACTAGGCCTCTGACCTCTGGGTCCTATAATGACTAGGCCTCTGACCTCTGGGTCCTAAATGACTAGGCCTCTGACCTCTGGGTCCTATAATGACTAGGCCTCTAGGTCCTATATGACTAGGCCTCTGACCTCTGACCTCTGGGTCCTATAATGACTAGGCCTCTGACCTCTGGGTCCTATAATGACTAGGCCTCTGACCTCTGGGTCCTATAATGACTAGGCCTCTGACCTCTGGGTCCTATAATGACTAGGCCTCTGACCTCTGGGTCCTATAATGACTAGGCCTCTGACCTCTGGGTCCTATAATGACTAGGCCTCTGACCTCTGACCTCTGGGTCCTATATGACTAGGCCTCTGACCTCTGACCTCTGGGTCCTATATGACTAGGCCTCTGACCTCTGACCTCTGGGTCCTATAATGACTAGGCCTCTGACCTCTGGGTCCTATATGACTAGGCCTCTGGCCTCTAGGTCCTATATGACTAGGCCTCTGACCTCTGGGTCCTATAATGACTAGGCCTCTGACCTCTGGGTCCTATATGACTAGGCCTCTGACCTCTGGGTCCTATAATGACTAGGCCTCTGACCTCTGGGTCCTATATGACTAGGCCTCTGACCTCTGGGTCCTATATGACTAGGCCTCTGACCTCTGGGTCCTATATGACTAGGCCTCTGACCTCTGGGTCCTATATGACTAGGCCTCTGACCTCTGGGTCCTATAATGACTAGGCCTCTGGGTCCTATAATGACTAGGCCTCTGACCTCTGACCTCTGGGTCCTATATGACTAGGCATCTAGGTCCTATATGACTAGGCCTCTGACCTCTGGGTCCTATATGACTAGGCCTCTGACCTCTGACCTCTGGGTCCTATATGACTAGGCCTCTGGGTCCTATATGACTAGGCCTCTGACCTCTGGGTCCTATATGACTAGGCCTCTGACCTCTGACCTCTGGGTCCTATATGACTAGGCCTCTGACCTCTGGGTCCTATAATGACTAGGCCTCTGACCTCTGACCTCTGGGTCCTATATGACTAGGCCTCTGACCTCTGACCTCTGGGTCCTATATGACTAGGCCTCTGACCTCTGGGTCCTATATGACTAGGCCTCTGACCTCTGACCTCTGGGTCCTATATGACTAGGCCTCTGACCTCTGGGTCCTATATGACTAGGCCTCTGACCTCTGGGTCCTATATGACTAGGCCTCTGACCTCTGGGTCCTATATGACTAGGCCTCTGACCTCTGACCTCTGGGTCCTATATGACTAGGCCTCTGGCCTCTAGGTCCTATATGACTAGGCCTCTGACCTCTGGGTCCTATATGACTAGGCCTCTGACCTCTGGGTCCTATATGACTAGGCCTCTGACCTCTGACCTCTGGGTCCTATATGACTAGGCCTCTGACAGGTCTATATTCAGGGGTCAGGGGTTGCAGGTAGATGACCCTCCAACAGCTGTCTCTGCTAACTACCACTGGCAGGCCCCTCCCCATCCCTGTCCACAGACACTCCCAGCATTACAGTAACCCCTCCCCATCCCTGTCCACAGACACTCCCAGCATTACAGTAACCCCTCCCCATCCCTGTCCACAGACACTCCCAGCATTACAGTAACCCCTCCCCATCCCTGTCCACAGACACTCCCAGCATTACAGTAACCCCTCCCAATCCCTGTCCACAGACACTCCCAGCATTATAGTGGGGGGGGGATTCAGAGTGCCTCTGGTAACCTGAAACTCCTAATCAGTATTCCATAAACTGCCTTTGTTTTAGTTCAAGCTGGGCTGAAGAGCGGTTGGGTCCCAGTTTTGTGGGTTTTAGTTCAAGCTGGGCTGAAGAGCGGTTGGGTCCCAGTGTTGTGGGTTTTAGTTCAAGCTGGGCTGAAGAGCGGTTGGGTTCCAGTGTTGTGGGTTTTAGTTCAAGTTGGGCTGAAGAGCGGTTGGGTCCCAGTGTTGTGGGTTTTAGTTCAAGCTGGGCTGAAGAGTGGTTGGGTCCCAGTGTTGTGGGTTTTAGTTCAAGCTGGGCTGAAGAGCGGTTGGGTCCCAGTGTTGTGGGTTTTAGTTCAAGTTGGGCTGAAGAGCGGTTGGGTCCCAGTGTTGTGGGTTTTAGTTCAAGCTGGGCTGAAGAGCGGTTGGGTCCCAGTGTTGTGGGTGTCTTCCTGTGCTGCTATATCACAGGATGCTACCATTAGGAGAGATGGTAAGCCGACACCATGTCTTAGAAATGGCCACATCCAGCCTTAGTACAACGCTGTGCACAGAGGCATATCAGAGTGGATAGGTACTAATTGGGACTGTGACTGCCATGATAATAAACTGGCCTGAGAAGAAAGCGTGTAAAAACGTCAATAGACGTTGGATTGGAGTCACAGAGACGTCAGCTATCTACTTCCACCCACCTGGAACGACACACGGCGGTCGGTCTTTATGAGATGTGTGTGTTCTGGCTGTAACAACAGAGGACTGATAAAACACAATAGCAGCCTAGTGTCAACATGGTCATCTCCTCCCTCTGATCAGGGAGACCGGTCCTAAACCATCTCTGACTGGTCTCTCTGTGTCTCTGATCAGGGAGACCGGTCCTAAACCATCTCTGACTGGTCTCTCTGAGTCTCTGATCAGGGAGACCGGTCCTAAACCATCTCTGACTGGTCTCTCTGAGTCTCTGATCAGGGAGACCAGTCCTAAACCATCTCTGACTGGTCTCTCTGATCAGGGAGACCGGTCCTAAACCATCTCTGACTGGTCTCTCTGATCAGGGAGACTGGTCCTAAACCATCTCTGACTGGTCTCTCTGTGTCTCTGATCAGGGAGACCGGTCCTAAACCATCTCTGACTGGTCTCTCTGAGTCTCTGATCAGGGAGACCGGTCCTAAACCATCTCTGACTGGTCTCTCTGAGTCTCTGATCAGGGAGACCGGTCCTAAACCATCTCTGACTGGTCTCTCTGAGTCTCTGATCAGGGAGACCGGTCCTAAACCATCTCTGACTGGTCTCTCTGATCAGGGAGACCGGTCCTAAACCATCTCTGACTGGTCTCTCTGAGTCTCTGATCAGGGAGACCGGTCCTAAACCATCTCTGACTGGTCTCTCTGATCAGGGAGACCGGTCCTAAACCATCTCTGACTGGTCTCTCTGTGTCTCTGATCAGGGAGACCGGTCCTAAACCATCTCTGACTGGTCTCTCTGATCAGGGAGACCGGTCCTAAACCATCGCTGACTGGTCTCTCTGATCAGGGAGACCGGTCCTAAACCATCTCTGACTGGTCTCTCTGTGTCTCTGATCAGGGAGACCGGTCCTAAACCATCTCTGACTGGTCTCTCTGATCAGGGAGACCGGTCCTAAACCATCTCTGACTGGTCTCTCTGAGTCTCTGATCAGGGAGACCGGTCCTAAACCATCTCTGACTGGTCTCTCTGTGTCTCTGATCAGGGAGACCAGTCCTAAACCATCTCTGACTGGTCTCTCTGAGTCTCTGATCAGGGAGACCGGTCCTAAACCATCTCTGACTGGTCTCTCTGTGTCTCTGATCAGGGAGACCGGTCCTAAACCATCTCTGACTGGTCTCTCTGATCAGGGAGACCAGTCCTAAACCATCTCTGACTGGTCTCTCTGAGTCTCTGATCAGGGAGACCGGTCCTAAACCATCTCTGACTGGTCTCTCTGTGTCTCTCAGCTTTAGGACGAGACAGCCTGTTGCTCTCTCTGTGGCTTTCAGTCTCTGATCAGCTTCAGGACCAGCCGACTGGGCCTGTGTCCCTCCCTGCTGTTTCTCTGTAGCTCTGACAACACTGGTGTCATCCTTCCTCTGAGATGACAACTCCCCGCTGGCCAGCGCATGATAGACTAACCCAGCCCACCGACACACACCCCATCTCCCCAGACAGGGGAGAATCAATGAGAGTGAGTCATTGTGGGGAGGGGGAGGGTAGCGAGAGAGATTGTGCCGTCACAGAAACACACCTCTGTCAATAGAAGCAGAGACTCTGGAGGATTGATCATTTGGTACAAATCCGAACTACAAAATCAAATTGATCCCCTCAAAATGGGTAAATATCACATTTGGTTAAAACTGAAAAGATTACTTGTACTGACAGAAAATTGTGTTCCTTTGCGCAATATATATCTCCCCCTCAGAATCCCCGTATTACTCAGAGGAGATATTCCCCAGCCTTGAGGAAGAGACGTGCCATTTCCAGGCCCAGGGAAAGGTGCTCATCTGTGGGGACACAAATGGAACACTACCTGATCGAACGACCACGAGGGGACAGCTTTATTACAGGCCATACTGTATCTAACCGTCTTAATCTCCCCCATAGAAACAACAGTGACAGCACCATCAACAGAAACGGAAGGGATCTGTTGCAGCTCGGGCGAAGCTTGGGTCTGTACTTTGTCAATGGTAGGTTACGGGGGGGACTCTTTGGGGAGATCCACCCATTGCTCACCTCTTGGCCACATCACAGACACTGACCCTTTCTCTCTCAGCTCATTCGCCGTCAAGCCACTAACACCTCTGTCAGCCAAATGACGTTGTTCCTCAAAAGAACAGACCTGGAAACAACCACAGATTCACAGTCCAGTGAGCTGCACAACATCAGAACTTCATACAGATGGGCCCAAAACAGCACAGAAGAATACCCAGAAAGCAACCAGTAACCAAAACATCCAAACACCCTTAGATAACTTTCTGGATACCACATTCACTCACAGTAAAGAAGGCATCAATCTAGCAGTAAAAAACATCAACTATATATTCAGACAAAACGGCAAAAGAAGCACGACTGAAATGTATAAATAACTAAACAAAAAAAAGTCCCCAGATGACATCATCAACTGGTTTGATGGAGGTTGTAAAATGATAAGGAAAAAACTTAGAACACTATCAAACCAAAAGCACAGAGACCCAAATAATGGTGAATTACGCCTTAATTACTGTGAGACTTTAAAACTCTATAAAACGTACACTCAGAACCAAAAAAGCACAGTCCAACAGCGAGCAGCTGACACTAATTGAGGAGTCCATAAACAAAACAACTGGTCCTCTGTAGCTCAATTGGTAGAGCATGGCGCTTGTAATCGATCCCCGGGACCACCATACGTAAAAATTTATGCGCACATGACTGTAAGTCGCTTTGGATAAAAGCGTCTGCTAAATGGCATATTATTATTATTATTATTCTTCTTCTTCTTCTTGGAAAAAACTCAAATCTAAACAAGAGGCATTAGTGGTGACATATGGACAACCCATTTAAAAAAATCACTCTACAACACCGTTCAAATTGACACAAACGCAGAACAATGCCAAATTCATGAGAAGTTCCATTGGACTCTCTGACATCTGGAATCAAGGACTCATAACCCCAATCTATAAGAACGGCGACAAATTTGACCATAACAATTACAGAGGCATTTGTGTGAACAGTAACCTGGGGAAGGTTTTCTGTAGTATTATAAATGTTAGAGTTCTAAACTTCCTTATAAAGCACAATGTCTTGAGTAAAAGCCAAATTGGATTTATACCAAAACATCGCACGACCGATCATATTTTACACACTACACACCCTGACATGTCCACCAAAATAATGCCAAAATGTACGCTTGCTTTATCGACTTCCAAAAAGCATTTGATTCTATTTGGCATACCGACCGGACTGTTCTACAAAATTATTGAAAGTGGCGTAGGGGGTAAAACATATGACAATACGTGCAGCATCAAAATTGGCAAGAGAATAACAGAATTCTTTAACCAGGTGCGGGGCCTTCGCCAGGGTTGCAATCTGAGCCCTGCACTCATACATTTACATCAACGAATTGGCCACTATTCTAAGCTTCTAGCCATCAAGCTAACGAAGTTGGTACCAGATGAGTGTTCCAATGGAGTCCTCTTTCTCTGGAGAAGTAAATGAACGGTTCCAGCGCTGTAGGAGCTGTATCTACTACGCTTTGTTTCGGGACAAACCGGATCACTCAGAGTTCCAACGCAGCAATTGTTTACTTGCAGAGGATTATAGTCTTGAGGTGGCTTCCTTGATCACGCAGGTCGCCAGGTAGCTTCCTTGATCACGCAGGTCGCCAGGTAGCTTCCTTGATCACGCAGGTCGCCAGCATACGTAAGAAACTGGGGAGAACGCAGAGTGGGATGTTTACATTTTCTACGCCGGTGGCTGGACGGCGTTCGCGCTTGTTGGATGCATCTCCGCCTTGTCGTTTGTCGTTATCCGACTGGCCGGTGTTGCCCGGAGCTCCTCCATCTGATAGCGCCGTCGAAGGAGCACAGCATGAGGAGAAAGGCAATCATCGACGGTCGCATGTCACGAGCCGTGGAAGCAGAAGACAGCAGCCTCCCACAAAGCAGTCTACACTCCCAACGAGAGGCCCGGAGCGGATACAAACAACGAATAGTTTTGCCGTCCTGGAGCCTGATCTTCCTGCACCTTCTTCGCTGGGGGTGCCTGTGTCTGCAGCCGCAGTGCCTACTACTACGATTTAGAAGTCGATGTCGGCAGCCTTCCGTCCCTGCTCTGGATCAAGCATCCTGTGAAGCGTGGGAGTGGGTGGATTTCCTCGTCCTTCTCGCCGGCAGTACTTTTGGGCAGCTCCATGGTAAGAAATGTGACCGTTCCTGGTGCAAAAACAATGTCCTATCCCAGAGCTCGGGTAAATGACATTACTAAGCTGCTCCTGAATGTACTACGTCAGGACATGGACATTGATTCCACCGTAGCCCATGTGGGTTTTAATGACATTATGAAGGGCAGCTCTGAACAGTTGCCAACTACTTCAATGATTTTTTCATTGGTAAGATTAGCAAACTTAGGCATGACATGCCAGCAACAATTGCTGACACTACACATCCAAGTATATCTACCCAAATTATGAAAGACAAGCGTTGTAATTTTGAATTCCGTAAAGTGAGTGTGGAAGAGGTGAAAAAAATCATTGTTGTCTATCAACAATGACAAGCCACCGGGGTCTGACAACTTGGATGGAAAATTACTGAGGATAATAGCGGACGATATTGCCACTCCTATTTGCCATATCTTCCATTTAAGCCTCCTAGAAAGTGTTTGCCCTCAGGCCTGGAGGGAAGCTAAAGTCAATCCGCTACCTAAGAATAGTAAAGCCCCCTTTATTGGCTCAAATAGCCGACCAATCAGCCTGTTACCAACCCTTAGTAAACTATTGGAAAAAATTGTGTTTGACAAGAAACAATGCTATTTTACAGTAAACAAATTCACAAACTTTCAGCATGCTTATAGAGAAGGACATTGAACAAGCACAGCACTTACACAAATGACTGATGATTGGCTGAGAGAAATTGATGATCAAAAGATTGTGGGGGCTGTTTTGTTAGACTTCAGTGCGGTTTTTGACATCATCGATCATAGTCTGTTGCTGGAAAAACGTATGTGTTATGGCTTTTCACCCCCTGCTATATTGTGGATAAAGAGTTACCTGTCAAACAGAACACAGAGGGTGTTCTTTAATGGAAGCCTCTCCAACATAATCCAGGTAGAAGCAGGAATTCCCCAGGGCAGCCGTCTAGGCCCATTACTTGTTTCAATCTTTACTAATGACATGCCACTGTAAAGCCAGTGTGTCTGTGTATGCGGATGACTCAACACTATACACGTCAGCTACTACAGTGACTGTATTCACTGCAACACTTAACAAAGAGTTGCAGTTAGTTTCAGAGTGGGTTGCAAGGAATAAGTTAGTCCTAAATATTTATAAAACTAAAAGCATTTAATTTGGGACAAATCATTCACTAAACCCTAATCCTCAACTAAATCTTGTAATGAATAATGTGGAAATTGAGCAAGTTGAGGTGACTAAACTGCTTGGAGTAACCCTGGATTGTAAACTGTCATGGTCAAAACATATTGATACAACAGTAGCTAAGATGGGGAGAAGTCTGTCCATAATAAAGCGCTGCTCTACCTTCTTAACAGCACTATCAACAAGGCAGGTCCTACAGGCCCTAGTTTTGTCACACCTGGACTACTGTTCAGTCGTGTGGTCAGGTGCCACAAAAAAGGACTTAGGAAAATTGCAATTGGCTCAGAACAGGGCAGCACGGCTGGCCCTCGGATGTACATAGAGAGCTAATATGAATAATATGCATGTCAATCTCTCCTGGCTCAAAGTAGAGGAGAGATTGACTTCATCACTACTTGTATTTGTGAGAGGTATTGACATGTTGAATACACCGAGCTGTCTGTTTGAACTACTGGCACACAGCTCGGACACCCATGCATACCCCACAAGACATTGCCACCAGAGGTCTCTTCACAGTCCCAAGTCCAGAACAGTCTATGGGAGGCCCACAGTACTACATAGAGCCATGACTACATGGAACTCTATTCCACATCAAGTAAATGTTGCAAGTAGTAAAATGAGATTTAAAAAACACCTTATGGAACAGCGGGGACTGTGAAGCAACACAAACATAGACACAGACACATGCACACACACACACAATAACATACGCACTATACACACACGTACACATCTGTGAATGTATTGTCATGTTTTTAAAATGGTATAAACTGCCTTAATTTTGCTGGACCCAAGGCAGCAGCTAATGGGGATCTATAATAATTAAATACAAATAATAATTTCTAGAAAAATCCTCAGCCCCTGGTGTTAGTCTCCACAACTCAGAGGTTAAATGCCTGCTCTTGGCAGATGACCTATGCCTGCTGTCACCCACAGAACATGGCCTACAGCAGAGCCTGGACCTGCTAGAGCAGTACTGACAGACCTGGGCCCTGGCAGTAAACCCCAAAAATACTAAAATAATGATTTTCCAGAGAAGGATTTCAGTCCTTCACGGCATAGTGTGTTACCAATTGTTTTCTTGGTGACTATGGTCCCAGCTGCCTTGAGATCATTGACAAGATTCCCCCTGTGTAGTTCTGGGCTGATTCCTCACCGTTCTCATGATCATTGCAACTCCACGAGGTGAGATCTTGCATGGAGCCCCAGGCCAAGGGAGATTGACAGTTCTTTTGTGTTTCTTCCATTTGCGAATAATCGCACCAACTGTTGTCACCTTCTCACCAAGCTGCTTGGTGATGGTCTTGTAGCCCATTCCAGCCTTGTGTAGGTCTACAATCTTGTCCCTGACATCCTTGGAGAGCTCTTTGGTCTTGGCCATGGTGGAGAGTTTGGAATCTGATTGATTGCTTCTGTGGACAGGTGTCTTTTATACAGGTAACAAACTGAGATTAGGAGCACTCCCTTTAAGAGTGTGCTCCTAATCTCAGCTCGTTACCTGTATAAAAGACACCTGGGAGCCAGAAATCTTTCTGATTGAGAGGGGGTCAAATACTTATTTCCCTCATTAAAATGCAAATCTATTCATAATATTTTTGACATGTGTTTTTCTGGATTTTTTTGTTGTTATTCTGTCTCTCACTGTTCAAATAAACCTACCATTAAAATTATAGACCAATCATTTTTTTGTCAGTGGGCAAACGTACAAAATCAGCAGGGGATCAAATACTTTTTTCCCCTCACTGTACATCATGCCAATAAAGCAAATTGAATTGAATTGAATTGAAAGAGATACAGAGAAATACACAGAGAGAGAGACAGATCAATCTCCAAGTTAACCCCTCTGCTTCTCCTCCCAAACGGCCTCTTCTTGCCTGTGCAGAGACAGAGAGCATGTATTTCTACAGCCGGTTTCACAACAGGAAGATGCTACGTTGTGACTGCAGTGAGTGACCCATCTCAAACCAACACATTTGGAGCTGGTTCAACTGGAATGAAAGAGCTGAACCGACCAAATGTATCGTTTCTCCCATCGTCGGTTAACCGTTGTTTACTGTTCGCCCTCTAGTCTAGTGGGGAAACTAGGAACAGCAACACACAGGCAGCTAAACGGAGCAGAACACCACCATGACACTTCATATTTATGTCATCATCATGGCCGTGCATTACCCATAAAGACACAACAGCACCACATTCCACTGTGAGATGAAGGCTTTTAGCTCGGAGGATTAGACCTCATCAGTCTACAACATAAACTACCTCAATATCATCTTAGCCTGCTACACCTTACTCAGATAGACCTGTTGTATAGAGACTCCTACCACTGCTATAATAAGTTGGCAGGAGCAGAGAGAGAGAACTCCGACCACCGCTATAATAAGTTGGCAGGAGCAGAGAGAGAGAGAACTCCTACCACTGCTACAATAAGTTGGCAGGAGCAGAGAGAGAGAGAGAACTCCTACCACCACTATAATAAGTTGGCAGGAGCAGAGAGAGAGAGAACTCCTACCACTGCTATATAAGTTGGCAGGAGCAGAGAGAGAGAGAACTCCTACCACTGCTATAATAAGTTGGCAGGAGCAGAGAGAGAGAGAGAACTCCTACCACCACTAAAATAAGTTGGCAGGAGCAGAGAGAGAGAGAACTCCTACCACTGCTATAATAAGTTGGCAGGAGCAGAGAGAGAGAGAGAGAGAACTCCAACCACTGCTATAATAAGTTGGCAGGAGCAGAGAGAGAGAGAACTCCTACCACTGCTATAATAAGTTGGCAGGAGCAGAGAGAGAGAGAGAACTCCTACCACTGCTATAATAAGTTGGCAGGAGCAGAGAGAGAGAGAACTCCTACCACTGCTATAATAAGTTGGCAGGAGCAGAGAGAGAGAGAGAACTCCTACCACTGCTATAATAAGTTGGCAGGAGCAGAGAGAGAGAGAACTCCTACCACTGCTATAATAAGTTGGCAGGAGCAGAGAGAGAGAGAGAACTCCTACCACTGCTATAATAAGTTGGCAGGAGCAAAGAGAGAGAGAGAACTCCTACCACTGCTATAATAAGTAGGCAGGAGCAGAGCGAGAGAGAGAACTCCTACCACTGCTACAATAAGTTGGCAGGAGCAGAGAGAGAGAGAACTCCTACCACTGCTATAATAAGTTGGCAGGAGCAGAGAGAGAGAGAACTCCTACCACTGCTATAATAAGTTGGCAGGAGCAGAGAGAGAGAGAACTCCTACCACTGCTATAATAAGTTGGCAGGAGCAGAGAGAGAGAGAACTCCTACCACTGCTATAATAAGTTGGCAGGAGCAGAGAGAGAGAGAACTCCTACCACTGCTATAATAAGTTGGCAGGAGCAGAGAGAGAGAGAACTCCTACCACTGCTATAATAAGTTGGCAGGAGCAGAGAGAGAGAGAGAACTCCTACCACTGCTATAATAAGTTGGCAGGAGCAGAGAGAGAGAACTCCTACCACTGCTATAATAAGTTGGCAGGAGCAGAGAGAGAGAGAGAACTCCTACCACTGCTATAATAAGTTGGCAGGAGCAGAGAGAGAGAGAACTCCTACCACTGCTATAATAAGTTGGCAGGAGCAGAGAGAGAGAGAGAACTCCTACCACTGCTATAATAAGTTGGCAGGAGCAGAGAGAGAGAGAACTCCTACCACTGCTATAATAAGTTGGCAGGAGCAGTGAGAGAGAGAACTCCTACCACTGCTATAATAAGTTGGCAGGAGCAGAGAGAGAGAGAGAACTCCTACCACTGCTATAATAAGTTGGCAGGAGCAGAGAGAGAGAGAACTCCTACCACTGCTATAATAAGTTGGCAGGAGCAGAGAGAGAGAGAACTCCTACCACTGCTATAATAAGTTGGCAGGAGCAGAGAGAGAGAGAACTCCTACCACTGCTATAATAAGTTGGCAGGAGCAGAGAGAGAGAGAACTCCTACCACTGCTATAATAAGTTGGCAGGAGCAGAGAGAGAGAGAACTCCTACCACTGCTATAATAAGTTGGCAGGAGCAGAGAGAGAGAGAACTCCTACCACTGCTATAATAAGTTGGCAGGAGCAGAGAGAGAGAGAACTCCTACCACTGCTATAATAAGTTGGCAGGAGCAGAGAGAGAGAGAGAACTCCTACCACTGCTATAATAAGTTGGCAGGAGCAGAGAGAGAGAGAACTCCTACCACTGCTATAATAAGTTGGCAGGAGCAGAGAGAGAGAGAACTCCTACCACTGCTATAATAAGTTGGCAGGAGCAGAGAGAGAGAGAACTCCTACCACTGCTATAATAAGTTGGCAGGAGCAGAGAGAGAGAGAACTCCTACCACTGCTATAATAAGTTGGCAGGAGCAGAGAGAGAGAGAGAACTCCTACCACTGCTATAATAAGTTGGCAGGAGCAGAGAGAGAGAGAACTCCTACCACTGCTATAATAAGTTGGCAGGAGCAGAGAGAGAGAGAACTCCTACCACTGCTATAATAAGTTGGCAGGAGCAGAGAGAGAGAGAACTCCTACCACTGCTATAATAAGTTGGCAGGAGCAGAGAGAGAGAGAACTCCTACCACTGCTATAATAAGTTGGCAGGAGCAGAGAGAGAGAGAACTCCTACCACTGCTATAATAAGTTGGCAGGAGCAGAGAGAGAGAGAGAACTCCTACCACTGCTATAATAAGTTGGCAGGAGCAGAGAGAGAGAGAGAACTCCTACCACTGCTATAATAAGTTGGCAGGAGCAGAGAGAGAGAGAACTCCTACCACTGCTATAATAAGTTGGCAGGAGCAGAGAGAGAGAGAGAACTCCTACCACTGCTATAATAAGTTGGCAGGAGCAGAGAGAGAGAGAACTCCTACCACTGCTATAATAAGTTGGCAGGAGCAGAGAGAGAGAGAACTCCTACCACTGCTATAATAAGTTGGCAGGAGCAGAGAGAGAGAGAACTCCTACCACTGCTATAATAAGTTGGCAGGAGCAGAGAGAGAGAGAACTCCTACCACTGCTATAATAAGTTGGCAGGAGCAGAGAGAGAGAGAACTCCTACCACTGCTATAATAAGTTGGCAGGAGCAGAGAGAGAGAGAGAACTCCTACCACTGCTATAATAAGTTGGCAGGAGCAGAGAGAGAGAGAGAGAACTCCTACCACTGCTATAATAAGTTGGCAGGAGCAGAGAGAGAGAGAGAGAACTCCTACCACTGCTATAATAAGTTGGCAGGAGCAGAGAGAGAGAGAACTCCTACCACTGCTATAATAAGTTGGCAGGAGCAGAGAGAGAGAGAACTCCTACCACTGCTATAATAAGTTGGCAGGAGCAGAGAGAGAGAGAACTCCTACCACTGCTATAATAAGTTGGCAGGAGCAGAGAGAGAGAGAACTCCTACCACTGCTATAATAAGTTGGCAGGAGCAGAGAGAGAGAGAACTCCTACCACTGCTATAATAAGTTGGCAGGAGCAGAGAGAGAGAGAACTCCTACCACTGCTATAATAAGTTGGCAGGAGCAGAGAGAGAGAGAACTCCTACCACTGCTATAATAAGTTGGCAGGAGCAGAGAGAGAGAGAACTCCTACCACTGCTATAATAAGTTGGCAGGAGCAGAGAGAGAGAGAACTCCTACCACTGCTATAATAAGTTGGCAGGAGCAGAGAGAGAGAGAACTCCTACCACTGCTATAATAAGTTGGCAGGAGCAGAGAGAGAGAGAACTCCTACCACTGCTATAATAAGTTGGCAGGAGCAGAGAGAGAGAGAACTCCTACCACTGCTATAATAAGTTGGCAGGAGCAGAGAGAGAGAGAACTCCTACCACTGCTATAATAAGTTGGCAGGAGCAGAGAGAGAGAGAACTCCTACCACTGCTATAATAAGTTGGCAGGAGCAGAGAGAGAGAGAGAACTCATACCACTGCTATAATAAGTTGGCAGGAGCAGAGAGAGAGAGAGAACTCATACCACTGCTATAATAAGTTGGCAGGAGCAGAGAGAGAGAGAACTCCTACCACTGCTATAATAAGTTGGCAGGAGCAGAGAGAGAGAGAACTCCTACCACTGCTATAATAAGTTGGCAGGAGCAGAGAGAGAGAGAGAACTCCTACCACTGCTATAATAAGTTGGCAGGAGCAGAGAGAGAGAGAACTCCTACCACTGCTATAATAAGTTGGCAGGAGCAGAGAGAGAGAGAACTCCTACCACTGCTATAATAAGTTGGCAGGAGCAGAGAGAGAGAGAACTCCTACCACTGCTATAATAAGTTGGCAGGAGCAGAGAGAGAGAGAGAACTCCTACCACTGCTATAATAAGTTGGCAGGAGCAGAGAGAGAGAGAGAACTCCTACCACTGCTATAATAAGTTGGCAGGAGCAGAGAGAGAGAGAGAGAACTCCTACCACTGCTATAATAAGTTGGCAGGAGCAGAGAGAGAGAGAGAGAACTCCTACCACTGCTATAATAAGTTGGCAGGAGCAGAGAGAGAGAGAGAACTCCTACCACTGCTATAATAAGTTGGCAGGAGCAGAGAGAGAGAGAACTCCTACCACTGCTATAATAAGTTGGCAGGAGCAGAGAGAGAGAGAACTCCTACCACTGCTATAATAAGTTGGCAGGAGCAGAGAGAGAGAGAACTCCTACCACTGCTATAATAAGTTGGCAGGAGCAGAGAGAGAGAGAACTCCTACCACTGCTATAATAAGTTGGCAGGAGCAGAGAGAGAGAGAACTCCTACCACTGCTATAATAAGTTGGCAGGAGCAGAGAGAGAGAGAACTCCTACCACTGCTATAATAAGTTGGCAGGAGCAGAGAGAGAGAGAGAACTCCTACCACTGCTATAATAAGTTGGCAGGAGCAGAGAGAGAGAGAGAACTCCTACCACTGCTATAATAAGTTGGCAGGAGCAGAGAGAGAGTGGGAGGAAAAGATAAAGCGAGGGAATGGGAGGAGCCAGTGAGCGAGGGAGAAGAGAACATGGAGTGTGTCTGTAGATATGTAACCCCCTCTTTATCTCTAGTCCCTACAGGCTGTTGGATCATCTGTCTCTCATGTGGGGAGGAGCTTCCCACACCCCCTTAAAACCCCATCCCCCATCCCCTCCTCTGAGGCAGCTGCTTTCCCCCACTACTCCCCCTTCTAACCCCAGCCTCCCGCCTCCAGCCACTGCCACATTACACACTAACATTAGAAAGCTTTAGGAGCCGCGTGGAGCTTGCAATTACTACAGAAGCATTACTCCTTCAGCCCTCCTACAGCATTACTCCTTCAGCCCTCCAGAAGCATTACTCCTTCAGCCCTCCAGAAGCATTACTCCTTCAGCCCTCCAGAAGCATTACTCCTTCAGCCCTCCAGAAGCATTACTCCTACAGCCCTCCAGAAGCATTACTACTACAGCATTACTCCTACAGCCCTCCAGAAGCATTACTCCTACAGCCCTCCAGAAGCATTACTCCTACAGCCCTCCAGAAGCATTACTCCTACAGCATTACTCCTACAGCCCTCCAGAAGCATTACTCCTTCAGCCCTCCAGAAGCATTACTCCTTCAGCCCTCCAGAAGCATTACTCCTACAGCATTACTCCTACAGCCCTCCAGAAGCATTACTCCTACAGCCCTCCAGAAGCATTACTCCTACAGCCCTCCAGAAGCATTACTCCTACAGCCCTACAGAAGCATTACTCCTTCAGCCCTCCAGAAGCATTACTCCTATAGCCTTCCAGAAGCATTACTCCTACAGCATTACTCCTACAGCCCTCCAGAAGCATTACTCCTTCAGCCCTCCAGAAGCATTACTCCTATAGCCCTCCAGAAGCATTACTCCTATAGCCTTCCAGAAGCATTACTCCTACAGCATTACTCCTACAGCCCTCCAGAAGCATTACTCCTATAGCCTTCCAGAAGCATTACTCCTACAGCATTACTCCTACAGCCCTCCAGAAGCATTACTCCTACAGCCCTCCAGAAGCATTACTCCTTCAGCCCTCCAGAAGCATTACTCCTACAGCCCTCCAGAAGCATTACTCCTTCAGCCCTCCAGAAGCATTACTCCTTCAGCCCTCCAGAAGCATTACTCCTATAGCCCTCCAGAAGCATTACTCCTACAGCCCTCCAGAAGCATTACTCCTACAGCATTACTCCTACAGCCCTCCAGAAGCATTACTCCTATAGCCCTCCAGAAGCATTACTCCTACAGCCCTCCAGAAGCATTACTCCTACAGCATTACTCCTACAGCACTCCAGAAGCATTACTCCTACAGCATTACTCCTACAGCCCTCCAGAAGCATTACTCCTTCAGCCCTCCAGAAGCATTACTCCTTCAGCCCTCCAGAAGCATTACTCCTCCAGCCCTCCAGAAGCATTACTCCTTCAGCCCTCCAGAAGCATTACTCCTTCAGCCCTCCAGAAGCATTACTCCTCCAGCCCTCCAGAAGCATTACTCCTTCAGCCCTCCAGAAGCATTACTCCTACAGCCCTCCAGAAGCATTACTCCTACAGCATTACTCCTACAGCCCTCCAGAAGCATTACTCCTACAGCCCTCCAGAAGCATTACTCCTACAGCATTACTCCTTCAGCCCTCCAGAAGCATTACTCCTATAGCCTTCCAGAAGCATTACTCCTACAGCATTACTCCTACAGCCCTCCAGAAGCATTACTCCTTCAGCCCTCCAGAAGCATTACTCCTTCAGCCCTCCAGAAGCATTACTCCTACAGCCCTCCAGAAGCATTACTCCTACAGCCCTCCAGAAGCATTACTCCTTCAGCCCTCCAGAAGCATTACTCCTACAGCCCTCCAGAAGCATTACTCCTTCAGCCCTCCAGAAGCATTACTCCTACAGCCCTCCAGAAGCATTACTCCTACAGCATTACTCCTACAGCCCTCCAGAAGCATTACTCCTACAGCGCTCCAGAAGCATTACTCCTTCAGCCCTCCAGAAGCATTACTCCTACAGCATAGAGAGAGGGTCATGAGGATCAGAAAGGGAAAGAGACTAAACTCTCTATCTGTCCCTAATAGACCCAGGAGTTAACCATATAACCCTCCCTTCCTGGAGAGAGAAGAAACCCTCTAACCCTAACCCCCTCTCTATCCCCAGTATTCTAACCCCCTCTCTATCCACAGTATTCTAACCCCCTCTCTATCCACAGTATTCTAACCCCCTCTCTATCCCCAGTATTCTAACCCCCTCTCTATCCCCAGTATTCTAACCCCCTCTCTATCCACAGTATTCTAACCACCTCTCTATCCCCAGTATTCTAACCCTAACCCCCTCTCTATCCCCAGTATTCTAACCCCCTCTCTATCCCCAGTATTCTAACCCCCTCTCTATCCCCAGTATTCTAACCCCCTCTCTATCCCCAGTATTCTAACCCCCTCTCTATCCACAGTATTCTAACCACCTCTCTATCCCCAGTATTCTAACCCCCCTCTCTATCCACAGTATTCTAACCCCCTCTCTATCCCCAGTATTCTAACCCCCTCTCTATCCCCAGTATTCTAACCCCCTCTCTATCCCCAGTATTCTAACCCTAACCCCCTCTCTATCCCCAGTATTCTAACCCCCTCTCTATCCCCAGTATTCTAACCCCCTCTCTATCCCCAGTATTCTAACCCTAACCCCTCTCTATCCCCAGTATTCTAACCCCCTCTCTATCCCCAGTATTCTAACCCCCTCTCTATCCCCAGTATTCTAACCCCCTCTCTATCCCCAGTATTCTAACCCTAACCCCCTCTCTATCCCCAGTATTCTAACCCCCTCTCTATCCCCAGTATTCTAACCCCCTCTCTATCCCCAGTATTCTAACCCCCTCTCTATCCCCAGTATTCTAACCCCCTCTCTATCCCCAGTATTCTAACCCCCTCTCTATCCCCAGTATTCTAACCCCCTCTCTATCCCCAGTATTCTAACCCCCTCTCTATCCCCAGTATTCTAACCCCCTCTCTATCCCCAGTATTCTAACCACCTCTCTATCCCCAGTATTCTAACCCTAACCCCCTCTCTATCCCCAGTATTCTAACCCCCTCTCTATCCCCAGTATTCTAACCCCCTCTCTATCCCCAGTATTATAACCCCCTCTCTATCCCCAGTATTCTAACCCCCTCTCTATCCCCAGTATTCTAACCCCCTCTCTATCCCCAGTATTCTAACCCCCTCTCTATCCACAGTATTCTAACCCCCTCTCTATCCACAGTATTCTAACCCTAACCCCCTCTCTATCCCCAGTATTCTAACCCCCTCTCTATCCCCAGTATTCTAACCACCTCTCTATCCCCAGTATTCTAACCCCCTCTCTATCCACAGTATTCTAACCCCCTCTCTATCCCCAGTATTCTAACCCTAACCCCCTCTCTATCCCCAGTATTCTAACCCTAACCCCCTCTCTATCCCCAGTATTCTAACCCTAACCCCCTCTCTATCCCCAGTATTCTAACCACCTCTCTATCCACAGTATTCTAACCCCCTCTCTATCCCCAGTATTCTAACCCCCTCTCTATCCCCAGTATTCTAACCCCCTCTCTATCCCCAGTATTCTAACCCCCTCTCTATCCCCAGTATTCTAACCCCCTCTCTATCCCCAGTATTCTAACCCCCTCTCTATCCCCAGTATTCTAACCACCTCTCTATCCACAGTATTCTAACCCCCTCTCTATCCCCAGTATTCTAACCCCCTCTCTATCCCCAGTATTCTAACCCCCTCTCTATCCCCAGTATTCTAACCCCCTCTCTATCCCCAGTATTCTAACCCCCTCTCTATCCCCAGTATTCTAACCCCCTCTCTATCCCCAGTATTCTAACCCCCTCTCTATCCCCAGTATTCTAACCACCTCTCTATCCCCAGTATTCTAACCCTAACCCCCTCTCTATCCCCAGTATTCTAACCCCCTCTCTATCCCCAGTATTCTAACCCCCTCTCTATCCCCAGTATTCTAACCCCCTCTCTATCCCCAGTATTCTAACCCCCTCTCTATCCCCAGTATTCTAACCCCCTCTCTATCCCCAGTATTCTAACCCCCTCTCTATCCACAGTATTCTAACCCTAACCCCCTCTCTATCCCCAGTATTCTAACCCCCCTCTCTATCCCCAGTATTCTAACCCCCTCTCTATCCCCAGTATTCTAACCCTAACCCCCTCTCTATCCCCAGTATTCTAACCACCTCTCTATCCACAGTATTCTAACCCCCTCTCTATCCCCAGTATTCTAACCCCCTCTCTATCCCCAGTATTCTAACCCCCTCTCTATCCACAGTATTCTAACCCTAACCCCCTCTCTATCCCCAGTATTCTAACCACCTCTCTATCCCCAGTATTCTAACCACCTCTCTATCCCCAGTATTCTAACCACCTCTCTATCCCCAGTATTCTAACCCCCTCTCTATCCACAGTATTCTAACCCCCTCTCTATCCCCAGTATTCTAACCCCCTCTCTATCCCCAGTATTCTAACCCCCTCTCTATCCCCAGTATTCTAACCCTAACCCCCTCCCTATCCCCAGTATTCTAACCCCCTCTCTATCCCCAGTATTCTAACCCCCTCTCTATCCCCAGTATTCTAACCCCCTCTCTATCCCCAGTATTCTAACCCTAACCCCCTCTCTATCCCCAGTATTCTAACCCCCTCTCTATCCCCAGTATTCTAACCCCCTCTCTATCCCCAGTATTATAACCCTAACCCCCTCTCTATCCCCAGTATTCTAACCCCCTCTCTATCCCCAGTATTCTAACCCCCTCTCTATCCCCAGTATTCTAACCCCCTCTCTATCCCCAGTATTCTAACCCCCTCTCTATCCCCAGTATTATAACCCTAACCCCCTCTCTATCCCCAGTATTCTAACCCCCTCTCTATCCCCAGTATTCTAACCCCCTCTCTATCCCCAGTATTCTAACCCCCTCTCTATCCCCAGTATTCTAACCCCCTCTCTATCCACAGTATTCTAACCCTAACTCCTCCGTCTCTGAGTCATAGAAAGTAGTATTTCATTACCCTTCACAGTTCCTTATTTAAACTAGTACAATGCAAATGTTCTGATGATGACTGTTGCCTGTGTAAATCCTGCAACTCTCAAAACATTGCAAAAGGCATATGAGAACCGTGTTGCTCAGCTTAAAACAAATAGCAAATCATTTAACAAAACAACAGGTTTCTCACAAAATACAAGACCGAGATCTTACCTCACTTGGTGTGCAGTACTGCAGGTCTGTTAACAGTCCATAACCCAGCGGTCCAATGAAAGCAGAGTCAGCTACAGCAACAGGAGAGTCTCTAGCTAACAGAACAGAAGCAAGCAGTGACAGGGAAAGGGAGAGGCGTCTCACAAGCCCACAGCTGCCAACTGACTGTCTGAGCGGCTTCCACAAAACTCCGCCTCCTCTCCTCTCTGACGTCAAACACCGGGGGGGGGGGTGTCACATGACATGGTTCTATGAAAGGCAGCGGCCAGCCCCCGCGTTGCCCTGGTAACAGTAGAACACAGGGGGGCGGGAGCGCGGCAACGTAGTTCAGCTACTTCTGAAACCGTTTCAGCAGGTCACCTGACACACAGCAGCCAGATTCTGGGAAATAATAATAATAATAATAATAATAATAATAATAATAATAATAATAATAATAAGCCATTTAGCAGACGCTTTTATCCAAAGCGACTTACAGTCATGCGTGCATAATTTTTTTTGTGTATGGGTGGTCCCGGGGATCGAACCCACTACCTTGGCGTTACAAGCGCCGTGCTCTAACAGCTGAGCTACAGAAGACCACTACAACTCTGTCAGCAGCACAGAGAGACTAGAGAGAGACACAGAGAGACTAGAGAGAGACACATGTTAACAGTAACCCAGTAGAGTTGTCAAAGGTCTCATTTTAAACTGGACAAAATTGGCAGTAAACAGAATTGAAAAGGAGGGAAGGGGGTTTGGCCACTTGATTTCTATACTCTCTAACTAAAACAAGGGGACAGGGTTTGGGAAATTAAAACCCTTCAAAAATCATGTTTTGTGACAAAACAAGGACTTCGGTTTGACAGATTTAGAGTGTGATCTCTATAAAAGCAGCAGGTCTACAGAACAGAGATGAACGTCTGATCTTCTCAGCTAACTACTGAACTACATGCAGTCTGATCTTCTCAGCTAACTACTGAACTACATGCAGTCTGATCTCAGCTAACTACTGAACTACATGCAGTCTGATCTCAGCTAACTACTGAACTACATGCAGTCTGATCTTCTCAGCTAACTACTGAACTACATGCAGTCTGATCTTCTCAGCTAACTACTGAACTACATGCAGTCTGAGCGGGAACTGTGCTTCCGCAGAGGTAGGGGAGCCAGCAGGCCAGAGGTGGATGAACGCAATGCCCTCGTTTGGGTGTAGGGACTGATCAGAGCCTGAAGGTACGGAGGTGCCGTTCCCCTCACAGCTCCATAGGCAAGCACCATGGTCTTGTAGCAGATGTGAGCTTCAACTGGTAGCCAGTGGAGTGTGCGGAGGAGCGGGGTGACGTGAGAGAACTTGGGAACGTTGAACACCAGACGGGCTGCAGTCGGACCTTCTCAGCTAACGTCTGAGCAGGGGATTTTCCCAGCTTTACATTGGGATTGTTTAGAAAACATGTATTGCCCTTTAACTGAGAAGGCCAATCACACTACAGCTCCTATAGCCAAGTGGTTGTGTATAAGCAGTCTAAAAGGTACTGCTGCTAGACGCTGGTCTGGTCCCGGTGAGGGGTTGGCACATGTCATAACTACTGCCCAACACCGTCTGTCTGTCTGTTACTTTGGATAATAGGTTGTCCAGGCAAGAGATTAAAAGGACATCAAAGCCAAGTAGAATTATACACCTTCAGAAAGCCGGTTTGTCTCAATGACCCCATAGCCACTAATGGCCTTAGATTACCTCTTGTTAGGTTACCTAAACCAATCTCATGGGCTGTAGGGAGAATCAGAGGATATTCTGTCACTTCTCAGCTTATTATATTACTAAAACTATCTTGGGTTGTGGGGGGGTGATTCAGTAGAAACGGATTCCTTAGATGTTCAGGCTTGGGCTTCAACATACTAAATGTTTTATGGCTGGTTCAATTGGAACTGTATAAAAAAAAACTTAGCCCTGCGTTTTGTAAAAGATAAAGTGTTAAAAAATACACCAAAACCAAGCTTTGAATGTGACTGTTGTGACAGGTAAGTCATTATTTGACATGGAATAAAGAGCTATGGGCAGAAACAAACAGTTGGGGAAGTGGTAGGCTAGGATTTTCCCCAGGGAAAATAATTTTATTTTGGCTCTCATACTCCGCATAGCTTTCTAAAACAAATACTTTGCATTTGAGTTTGAGGTAGAGTGGTTTTTAGTTTAGCCTGTTGAATGTTGCCTGTTGAATACCCCAGGCAGCTATATGTTGGTATTGTTGGCTCAAGGTTTTCTAGGGCACACTGCTTTCAAATAGTACACAAAACAAAAGAGTGAGGGCACTTCAGGGGGGGACATTTTGGGGTCAACCCCCTTCTCTGTCCCCATCCCCCTACCCAGAGACTGTGTATAGGGACAACTATGGAACCACTACTTCTATATAAGTCATTTGAATAGAAGAATAGCATATGGTGGCCTGGAGAGAGAGAGAGGAGGGAGAGAGAGGGGGGGGGAGAGCGAGAGAGGGGAGAGCGAGAGAGCGAGAGCGAGAGAGAGAAGAGATGCTTGTTAAAGGCCATACTAGGACAGAAATAGGACCAGACAGAGCAGAGCAGGGCTCAGGACCAGACAGAGCAGAGCAGGACTCAGGACCAGGCAGAGCAGAGCAGGGCTCAGGACCAGACAGAGCAGAGCAGGGCTCAGGACCAGACAGAGCAGAGCAGGGCTCAGGACCAGACAGAGCAGAGCAGGGCTCAGGACCAGACAGAGCAGAGCAGGGCTCAGGACCAGACAGAGCAGAGCAGGGCTCAGGACCAGGCAGAGCAGAGCAGGGCTCAGGACCAGACAGAGCAGAGCAGGGCTCAGGACCAGACAGAGCAGAGCAGGGCTCAGGACCAGACAGAGCAGAGCAGGGCTCAGGACCAGGCAGAGCAGAGCAGGGCTCAGGACCAGGCAGAGCAGAGCAGGGCTCAGGACCAGACAGAGCAGAGCAGGGCTCAGGACCAGACAGAGCAGAGCAGGGCTCAGGACCAGACAGAGCAGAGCAGGGCTCAGGACCAGACAGAGCAGGGTTCAGGACCAGGCAGAGCAGAGCAGGGCTCAGGACCAGACAGAGCAGAGCAGGGCTCAGGACCAGACAGAGCAGAGCAGGGTTCAGGAACAGACAGAGCAGAGCAGGGCTCAGGACCAGACAGAGCAGGGTTCAGGATCAGACAGAGCAGAGCAGGGCTCAGGACCAGACAGAGCAGGGCTCAGGACCAGGCAGAGCAGAGCAGGGCTCAGGACCAGACAGAGCAGAGCAGGGCTCAGGACCAGACAGAGCAGAGCAGGGTTCAGGACCAGGCAGAGCAGGGTTCAGGACCAGGCAGAGCAGAGCAGGGCTCAGGACCAGACAGAGCAGAGCAGGGCTCAGGACCAGACAGAGCAGAGCAGGGCTCAGGACCAGACAGAGCAGAGCAGGGCTCAGGACCAGACAGAGCATAGCAGGGCTCAGGACCAGACAGAGCAGAGCAGGGTTCAGGACCAGACAGAGCAGGGCTCAGGACCAGACAGAGCAGAGCAGGGCTCAGGACCAGGCAGAGCAGAGCAGAGCAGGGCTCAGGACCAGGCAGAGCAGAGCAGGGCTCAGGACCAGACAGAGCAGAGCAGGGTTCAGGACCAGGCAGAGCAGGGTTCAGGACCAGGCAGAGCAGAGCAGGACTCAGGACCAGGCAGAGCAGAGCAGGACTCAGGACCAGACAGAGCAGAGCAGGACTCAGGACCAGACAGAGCAGAGCAGGGCTCAGGACCAGACAGAGCAGAGCAGGGCTCAGGACCAGACAGAGCAGAGCAGGGCTCAGGACCAGACAGAGCAGAGCAGGGCTCAGGACCAGGCAGAGCAGAGCAGGGTTCAGGACCAGGCAGAGCAGAGCAGGGCTCAGGACCAGACAGAGCAGAGCAGGGCTCAGGACCAGACAGAGCAGAGCAGGGCTCAGGACCAGACAGAGCAGAGCAGGGCTCAGGACCAGACAGAGCAGAGCAGGGCTCAGGACCAGACAGAGCAGAGCAGGGCTCAGGACCAGACAGAGCAGGGTTCAGGATCAGACAGAGCAGAGCAGGGTTCAGGACCAGACAGAGCAGAGCAGGGTTCAGGACCAGACAGAGCAGAGTTCAGGACCAGACAGAGCAGAGCAGGGCTCAGGACCAGACAGAGCAGAGCAGGGCTCAGGACCAGACAGAGCAGGGCTCAGGACCAGACAGAGCAGGGTTCAGGCCCAGACAGAGCAGAGCAGGGCTCAGGACCAGACAGAGCAGAGCAGGGCTCAGGACCAGGCAGAGCAGAGCAGGGCTCAGGACCAGGCAGAGCAGAGCAGGGCTCAGGACCAGGCAGAGCAGAGTTCAGGACCAGACAGAGCAGGGCAGGGCTCAGGACCAGACAGAGCAGGGTAGGGCTCAGGACCAGACAGAGCAGAGCAGGGCTCAGGACCAGGCAGAGCAGAGCAGGGCTCAGGACCAGGCAGAGCAGAGCAGGGCTTAGGACCAGGCAGAGCAGGGTTCAGGACCAGGCAGAGCAGAGCAGAGCAGGGCTTAGGACCAGGCAGAGCAGGGTTCAGGACCAGACAGAGCAGAGCAGGGCTCAGGACCAGACAGAGCAGAGCAGGGCTCAGGACCAGACAGAGCAGAGCAGAGCAGGGCTCAGGACCAGACAGAGCAGAGCAGGGTTCAGGACCAGGCAGAGCAGAGCAGGGCTCAGGACCAGACAGAGCAGGGCTCAGGACCAGACAGAGCAGGGCTCAGGACCAGACAGAGCAGGGCTCAGGACCAGACAGAGCAGGGCTCAGGACCAGGCAGAGCAGAGCAGGGCTCAGGACCAGGCAGAGCAGAGCAGGGCTCAGGACCAGACAGAGCAGAGCAGGGCTCAGGACCAGACAGAGCAGAGCAGGGCTCAGGACCAGACAGA
Organism: Coregonus ussuriensis; assembly: GCA_031479575.1. Lineage (NCBI taxonomy): Eukaryota > Metazoa > Chordata > Actinopteri > Salmoniformes > Salmonidae > Coregonus > Coregonus ussuriensis. The sequence continues at coordinate 81,273,452 of CM062500.1, forward strand.
GCAGAGCAGGGCTCAGGACCAGGCAGAGCAGAGCAGGGCTCAGGACCAGGCAGAGCAGAGCAGAGCAGGGGTCAGGACCAGGCAGAGCAGAGCAGAGCAGGGGTCAGGACCAGGCAGAGCAGAGCAGAGCAGGGGTCAGGACCAGGCAGAGCAGGGCTCAGGACCAGGACCGATTCAGAATAAAGGTTACTGTAGAGATTACAGCCGATTCAGAATAAAGGTTACTGCCGAGATTAAAGCTGATTCAGAATAAAGGTTACTGTAGAGATTACAGTTGATTCAGAATAAAGGTTACTGTAGAGATTACATCTGCACTAAAGAATGGCGCCGGAGAAGATGGCTGCCGTTTTACAGCCCTCTAACCAATTGTCCTATTATGTGTGTTTTTCCACGTTATTTGTAATTTATTTTGTACATAATGTTTCTGCCATCGTCTCTTATAACCAAAAAGAGCTTCTGGATATCAGGACAGCGATTACTCACCTCGTATTGGACAAATATTTTTTCTTCAACGAGGTGGCCGCGAAGGATATCTTACAGACACCCGACAAGACCCAAATCCCCGTCATTCGCGTGAGGAAGAGACGGAGATATCGTGGACGTAGGTCGGGGTGCCTTGTAAGGATCCGACGGCGAGCGAGTAAACTGCCTCTTCCATCAATCCTATTAGCCAACGTTCAATCATTGGAAAATAAATTGGATGACCTAAGATTACGGTTATCCTACCAACGGGACATTAAAAACTGTAATATCTTATGTTTCACCGAGTCGTGGCTGAACGACGACATGGATAACTAACAGCTAGCGGGCTATACGTTACATCGGCAGGATAGAACGGCTGACTCCGGTAAGACAAGGGGTGGCGGTCTGTGTATATTTGTAAACAACAGCTGGTGCACAAAATCAAATACTAAGGAAGTCTCAAGGTTTTGCTCGCCTGAGGTAGAGTATCTTATGATAAGCTGTAGACCACACTATCTACCAAGAGAGTTTTCATCTATATTTTTCATAGCTGTCTATTTACCACCACAAACCGATGCTGGCATTAAGATTGCACTGAATGAGCTGTATAAGGCCATAAATCAACAGGAAAACGCTAATCCAGAGGCAGCGCTCCTAGTGGCCGGGGACTTTAGTGCAGGGAAACTTAAATCCGTTTTACCTCATTTCTACCAGCCTGTTAAATGTGCAACCAGAGGAAAAAAAACTCTAGACCACCTTTACTCCACACACAGAGATGCATACAAAGCTCTCCCTCGCCCTCCATTTGGCAAATCTGACCATAACTCCATCCTCCTGATTCCTGCTTATAAGCAAAAACTAAAGCAGGAAGCACCAGTGACTCGGTTAATAAGGAAATGGTCAGATGATGCAGATGCTAAGCTACAGGACTGTTTTGCTAGCACAGACTGGAATATGTTCCGTGATTCTTCAGATAGCATTGAGGAGGACACCACATCAGTCACTGGCTTCATCAATAAGTGCATCGATGATGTCGTCCCCACAGTGACCGTACGTACATACCCCAACCAGAAGCCATGGATTACAGGAAACATCCGCATTGAGCTAAAGGGAAGAGCTGCCGCATTCAAGGAGCGGGACTCTAACCCGGACGCTTATAAGAAATCCCACTATGCCCTCCGACGAACCATCAAACAGGCAAAGAGTCAATACAGGACTAAGATTGAATCGTACTACACCGGCTCTGACGCTCGTCGGATGTGGCAGGGCTTGAAAACTATTACAGACTACAAGCACATCTGATTCAGAATAAAGGTTACTGTAGAGATTACCGCTGATTCAGAATAAAGGTTCTGTAGAGATTACAGCTGATTCAGAAAAGGTTACTGTAGAGATTACCGCTGATTCAGAATAAAGGTTCTGTAGAGATTACAGTTGATTCGGAATGAAGGTTACTGTAGAGAATAAAGGTTACTGCCGAGATTACAGCTGATTCAGAATAAAGGTTACTGTAGAGATTACAGCTGATTCAGAATAAAGGTTACTGTAGAGATTACCGCTGATTCAGAAAAGGTTACTGTAGAGATTACAGCAGATTCAGAATAAAGGTTACTGTAGAGATTACCGCTGATTCAGAAAAGGTTACTGTAGAGATTACAGCTGATTCAGAATAAAGGTTACTGTAGAGATTACAGTTGATTCAAAATAATGGTTACTGTAGAGATTACAGCTGATTCAGAATAAAGGTTACTGTAGAGATTACAGTTGATTCAAAATAATGGTTACTGTAGAGATTACAGTTGATTCAGAATAAAGGTTACTGTAGAGATTACAGTTGATTCAGAATAAAGGTTACTGTAGAGATTACAGTTGATTCAGAATAAAGCTTACTGTAGAGATTACAGCTCATTCACTGCTGCGTCTATATATAGCAGTGGACACAAAATGGCACCCTATTCCCTATGTAGGGCTCTGGTCTAAAGTAGTGCACTACATAGGGAATAGGGTGCTTTTGGGACGTCCACCATTATATACGTCTTGGTCTCTGGACACCAGTAAAACACAGTGACAGCAGCAGCTCAGGTTTATTACATTATACATTGTTAAAGTGTTTAGTTTAATAAGATATAAATACAACAACGGCTCCTAGGTCTCGCTCTCTCTTCAATCATAAAGAATCCCAGGGTCGCAGAAATGATAAACATCCTTGCGTTGTTCCTATGGTGATGGGTAAAACTGATCCCTAGTCTCCTAGGAACCTCTAATGACGGCAGGACACAGCACCGGTGATCCATAGCATATCTCCCTGCTCCCTGAGGTGATCCATAGCATATCTCCCTGCTCCCTGAGGTGATCCATAGCATATCTCCCTGCTCCCTGAGGTGATCCATAGCATATCTCCCTGCTCCCTGAGGTGATCCATAGCATATCTCCCTGCTCCCTGAGGTGATCCATAGCATATCTCCCTGCTCCCTGAGGTGATCCATAGCATATCTCCCTGCTCCCTGAGGTGATCCATAGCATATCTCCCTGCTCCCTGAGGTGATCCATAGCATATCTCCCTGCTCCCTGAGGTGATCCATAGCATATCTCCCTGCTCCCTGAGGTGATCCATAGCATATCTCCCTGCTCCCTGAGGTGTGATGACTGAGGAGCCTGGGGGAGGAGCCTAGGGGAGGAGCCTGGGGGTGGAGCCTGGGGGTGGAGCCTGGGGGTGGCTGATTCTACCATAGAAATAGACATGCGCCTCATGGGCTCTGGACAAAACTAGTGCACTCTATAGGGAATAGGGTGCCATTCTCTGGTCTAAACTAGTGAACTATATAGGGAATAGGGTGCCATTCTCTGGTCTAAACTAGTGCACTATATAGGGAATAGGGTGCCATTCTCTGGTCTAAACTAGTGCACTATATAGGGAATAGGGTGCCATTCTCTGGTCTAAACTAGTGCACTATATAGGGAATAGGGTGCCATTCTCTGGTCTAAACTAGTGCACTATATAGGGAATAGGGTGCCATTCTCTGGTCTAAACTAGTGCACTATATAGGGAATAGGGTGCCATTTCAGATGCTGTTTTCTACCCCGTTAGCTGCAGCGCGATATCTCCTGGTATGTAGCTGTGGGGGCTGGTCTGCAGCGCGATATCTCCTGGTAATAACTAACTGCTAAAAAACTAAATAATTTCACTTCAAATGTACTCCTTGATTAAGACAATCATGTTGTGGCCAGTGATAGAAAGTTCCATCGTAAAATAATGTTATGCCTACTGAAAACAATTCACTAATGATGTTCTTCCTTTGTGGGGCGGTATGATCGTTCAAACCTGGCGGTCTATAGTCTAACAGAGGACAGACCAGACTACCTCTGAACCAACAGATACCATGGTAACGCACGGTGTGCATGTGACAGGTAGGAGCAGGAGAAGACAGCCAATCAGAGCTTCAAAATGACCCGGAGATAGAAAGATGCATTGAAAACATTATCGCTGCAATAACAAGAATCAGAAGAGTTCCAGCCTTTTACAACACCGCAACAAATCACTGATGACTTCTAAAAGTCATCATGACTAGAGATTGCAGAATTGGATATCAGTACTCCTCCAGTCACTCTCTGGGGTGTTAGTATGAGAAGATACAGCTGAAGTCGGAAGGTGACATACACCTTAGCCAAATACATTTAAACTCAGTTTTTCACAATTCCAGACATATAATCCTAGTAAAAATTCCCTGTCTTAGGTCAGTTAGGATCACCACTTTATTTTAAGAATGTGAAATGTCAGAATAATAGTAGAGAGAATTATTTATTTCAGCTTTTATTTCTTTCATCACATTCCCAGTGGGTCAGAAGTTTAGATAGAGTCAATTATTTGGTAGCATTGCCTTTAAAATGTTTAACTTGGGTCAAACAATTTCGGGTAGCCTTCCACAAGCTTCCCACAATAAGTTGGGTGAATTTTGGCCCATTCCTCCTGACAGAGCTGGTCTGTTGGAAAAATTACTTGTGTCATGCACAAAGAAGATGTCCTAACCGACTTGCCAAAACTATAGTTTGTTAACAATAAATTTGTGGAGTGGTTGAAAAAAAAAAAGAGTTTTATATTGACTCCAACCTAAGTGTATGTAAACTTCAGACTTCAACTGTATCAGGACACCTCCCTCCCTGGGGTAGATATTTGGTGTCTCACTGTGTGACGTCTCCAGCTGACTATCTACTGTATGGCTCCTTCCTGTAGCTCGTCTTGCTACTCAGGGTCCCACCTATCACATATTACTAGATCACCACTCTGTCAGGAAGGTTTCTATTGGAGAGGATAGGAGACACCAGTCGTGTAGACTGGATGGGCCTCAGCTTGGCAATGCGTGCCGGATTCTGCATGCACTCCTACGTCTGCCCTCTTTCAATCTCATTCCTTCTCTCTTCCCCTCGCTCTTCCTCCATCTCTCTCCCATCCGGTCTCTATCCATCTCCTTTCTCTCTCTCTCTCTCTCTCTCTCTCTCTCTCTCTCTCTCTCCATATTACTTGCGGCAGACCGGCTGTCACGATTCTCCTCCCACTCACCAGCACCCCCTCCTGGATCCCGCGCTCCAGGCTGCTGTCAGCTCTCCTACTCTCCATGTGGTCCACTGGATATAATGTACAGTACGGAGCTGTGTGAGTTAAGAACCACTCCAGCCATGATTGAAATTGGCAACGAAAGCATCAAAAAATGCGAATGTCGGCATGATTCACGACAGAGAAAGACGTTCTCTTTTCTTCAGTTATTACCTTCAGTTCTCCAGACAGGGAGGTTACAGAGAAAACATTCTAACAAAAACCCGGCACAATTACAAGACAACCTTTCTAAAACCAACGGCTCATGTTCTGAGAACAGAACATCCATCTCCAGTAGAGGAAAGGAGACAGTGATACGTGTTCCTCAGCTCATCAGATACAGTAAGAGAACGCTTCTGGAAACTCACTTGGCTCAGAGTCACAGGCTGCACTCCAAACAGCATACTGTGAAGATCCTTGTGTTCATTCCAGGCCACGGACCCTCATGGTCCTAGCCAAGCTTCAGGCCTGGACCCTCATGGTCCTAGCCAAGCTACAGGCCACGGACCCTCATGGTCCTAGCCAAGCTTCAGGCCTGGACCCTCATGGTCCTAGCCAAGCTTCAGGCCTGGACCCTCATGGTCCTAGCCAAGCTACAGGCCACGGACCCTCATGGTCCTAGCCAAGCTTCAGGCCTGGACCCTCATGGTCCTAGCCAAGCACATGTGAAGCCACAGTCTGTTGTGCAGCCACTACATCTTCTGTCTATACATCAATCAAAGTCCTGTCTTTTTGGTATTATGGTCTAGTCTAGGGATGGGACAACTTCTGGGCTCGAGGGCCACATTTGGATTTCGAATTAAAAACTTTATTTTTCACAAAAGCCCTGGCATCCGGCCTGCCAGCCGATTGAAATGCGGCCTGCAGGCGTAGTTTGCCCACCCCTGGTCTGTTCCAGAACAGTGAACTCAAAGCACTCACCACCAGACAGCAGCTATCATACTGTATATGGAGAGATGGGGAGATGGAATCTGATGGCTTTAAGCCTTCGACCTCGGCTCTCTGCAGCATTTTAAGAGTCTTTAAATGCTGCGGTGTGTGTGCGCGCATGGGAGAGGCTGCAGTCTCAGGGCAAAGACCTGACCAGGCTTCACAGGCCTCCTAGTCTCAGGGCAAAGACCTGACCAGGCTTCACAGGCCTCCTAGTGATGCTAAGCAGCTGTTGTATGGGATGTCACCAAGAGGCCGGCAGAAACAAAGTCCGCGTCCCAAATAGCACCCTATTCCCTATATAGTGCACTAGATTTGACTGGAGCCAGTAGAGCACTGTGTAGGGAATAGGGTGGCAGTTGGGATACAGATACAGTCTAGCCCTGCCAGGAACACCACCCTCCCAGCCACTATCATTTAATCTATTTACTCCTTCCCACTGTGGCTTTACTGGGGGGAACATTAGGGTTTGTTCCGTCCGTCTGGTAGCATCACATCAGGGTTTCAGTCTGCTCTCCCAACCTGCCACCTGCCTGCTCTCCCAACCTGCCACCTGCCTGCTCTCCCAACCTGCCACCTGCCTGCTCTCCCAACGTGTTACTGATCATTACTGTACACACTGCACACATCATGACAGGCATGGATGTTTTCATTATCCTGTTCATAGGTTGCGCCGCCGTCACTCAGTTGCGTCTTGCCATTGTTATGAACGTTCTCAAGCCGCCCTCTGCCGGCGGCGCCATAGTGGTGCCCTGACGTGGCGATAAGCCCAGCCATAGTGGTGCCCTAACGTGGCGATAAGACCAGCCATAGTGGTGCCCTAACATGGCGATAAGCCCAGCCATAGTGGTGCCCTAACGTGGCGATAAGCCCAGCCATAGTGGTGCCCTAACGTGGCGATAAGCCCAGCCATAGTGGTGCCCTAACGTGGCGATAAGCCCAGCCATAGTGGTGCCCTAACGTGGCGATAAGCCCAGCCATAGTGGTGCCCTAACATGGCGATAAGCCCAGCCATAGTGGTGCCCTAACGTGGCGATAAGCCCAGCCATAGTGGTGCCCTAACATGGCGATAAGCCCAGCCATAGTGGTGCCCTAACGTGGCGATAAGCCCAGCAATAGTGGTGCCCTAACATGGCGATAAGCCCAGTCATAGTGGTGCCCTAACGTGGCGATAAGCCCAGCCATAGTGGTGCCCTAACGTGGCGATAAGCCCAGCCATAGTGGTGCCCTAACATGGCGATAAGCCCAGCCATAGTGGTGCCCTAACGTGGCGATAAGCCCAGCCATAGTGGTGCCCTAACATGGCGATAAGCCCAGCCATAGTGGTGCCCTAACGTGGCGATAAGCCCAGCCATAGTGGTGCCCTAACGTGGCGATAAGCCCAGTCATTCTGGACGGAGGTAACTACTGTTTAGTCTAAATTACACTATAGTGCCTGGAAATACCATGACATTGCTAAAGTAGTCAAATATTTACTGTAATAGGAAACAACTTTCCCAGCATTATCATGTCGTCAAATTCACTTTAGACAGATGGCAATGTAATTAGCTAGCAAAGTTTGTCAAAAATAGCTAGAAATACTAACGTTAGCTAGCTAAAAATCGGGTGGTCTCCCTTCAATCTTAGCTAGCTAGCTAGCTAACGTTACAGTGCATTCGGAAAGTATTCAGACACCTTTACTTTTTCCACATTTTGTTACATTACAGCCGTATTCTAAAATTGATTAAATCGTTTTTTTCCCATCAATCTACACACGATACCCCATAACGACAAAGCAAAAACAGGTTTTTAGATTTTTTTTCAAATGTATTACAATTAAAAAACGGAAATATCACATTTACATAAGTATTCAGACCCTTTATCAGTACTTTGTTGAAGCGCCTTTGGCAGCGATTACAGCCTCAAGTCTTCTTGGGTATGACGCTACAAGCTTGGCACACCTGCATTTGGGGAGTTTCTCCCATTCTTCTCTGCAGATCCTCTCAAGCTCTGTCAGGTTGGATGGGGAGCGTCGCTGCACAGCTATTTTCAGGTCTCTCCAGAGATGATAGATCGGGTTCAAGTCCGGGCTCTGGCTGGGCCACTCAAGGACATTCAGAGACTTGTCCCGAAGCCATTCCAGTGTTGTCTTGGCTGTGTGCTTAGGGTCGTTGTCCTGTTGGAAGGTGAACCTTCGCCCCAGTCTGAGGTCCTGAGCGCTCTGGAGCAGGTTTTCATCAAGGATCTCTCTGTACTTTGCGCCGTTCATCTTTCCCCCGATCCTGACTAGTCTCCCAGTTCCTGCCGCTGAAAATCATCCCCACAGCATGATGCTGCCACCACCATGCTTCACCGTAGGGATGCTGCCAGGTTTACTCCAGACGTGACGCTTGGCATTCAGGCCAAATAGTTTAATCTTGGTTTCCTCAGACCAGAGAATCTTGTTTCTCATGGTCTGAGAGTCTTCAGGTGCCTTTTTTGGCAAACTCCAAGCGGGCTGTCATGTGCTTTTTACCGTCTGGCCACTCTCCCATAAAAGGCCTGATTGGTGACATCAAAATGACGACAAAAGGTTTTCCTATTCATCATTTGCCTCCTTTTGAATGTCATTGTATTTCCAAGCCACTGTAATACACTTTTGATGAAATCTTCATCAGCACTCATTGACGATGCATTGAGTAGAATGCTCAGTCGGGCATCAGTCCAAAACAATATTGTGACGAAACATCCATGATTAGTTGAACTACTGGATGATTATATTCAGGCGTGAAGTACGCTGTAATATTTGCGGCATACTTTTCCTGATACTTCACACATAACCTAAGTACCATTTCTATTCTGCTTGTCCTTCTGACCTTTCAACTCTTCTTTTTAAATCGGTACTCAGCCCTTTAACTAAAGACTAGTCTACCGAGCCTGAGAAGGAACCTCTGAAAGCCCAGTGTGATCATTGCCACAGCAGGACTAGCCTATATGCTTATTACACAAACAATAACACAAGGAGAAGTTCATAACCGCACGCATGGATGGCACTCCGGTGGATGGAACTCTGTCTGGTGGCTGTTGCTAAGCAGCGAGAGCTCTGTGGCTAATAGAGAATGTCAGAGAGAAGTGAAAGCTTCAGAAAGTTCTGGATGTATGTGCTGCTACCGCTAGATCCTATAGGAGCAGTGGTCACCAACTGGTCCATCGCCATCGACTGGTAAAGCCTTGCGATCCTATTTCTGGCTGTCGGCGGTAGGTGCACCTGATTCAGCTGCCCTGCGCGCCGGGTAGGCCAACTGTTCCCATTTTATGTGTCTGAAGGTACAAACTACGCCTTCCTGGCGGGCCCGGAGAGCAGATCAAGTGCTGGCCAATCGGATGGCTCAGATTACCGTGTCTGCAGTAACGTAGCAGGCAAAAAAAAAAAAAAGCTACAGCAAATTTGAAACTGTGAGATTTCAAAACGTTTTTAAAACCACAACTAGAGAGAGACTGTCAACGAATACAGCTTCTGTTTTTACGAGTGAGTGTTTTTACATGTTTAAAGTTCTTACTCAGCGCTGTCAACACTGTCTTCAACACTTTTATAAGCCATAAAATGTACTTTCTTCCTTCTTCCACTCGGCGGTAACGAATGAGGAGGAAAGTGGATCGATAGGCTTTCATTGTTATTAGCAGCCTGGGTTAATATCAAGGAATTTCACTTTCTCTGAATTTGTGCATGAGGCAGAAATAGGGACACCGTCAGCTGGAGGATGGTGTCCCTATTTGGTCGGTGTCACTGGAGGAAAGGGAGAGCGGAGGGCTGTTGAGAGGCCGACCCTCAGCCTGCTGCTCTCTCCCTCCGCTGAGGCTGACCATCGGATGCAGGCACCATCAGCCCAGTAAAATATAAAATATAAACAAAACAAAAATGCTACAAAATGATCTGCCCCAGATCCTTGTTCCACCAGTAACTAGACTAGCTTTAATCTGCCCCAGATCCTTGTTACACTATGCGGTGCTTTGATGTCAGCCAGTGTCCCGGTCTCTCACACTGTTCTGCTAAGAGGTCCAGTCTAGAGCTGGTTATAGCTCAGGACAACAGGCTGATGGGTAACCTAAATGATGAAGTCTAGAGCTGGTTATAGCTCAGGACAACAGGCTGATGGGTAACCTAAATGATGAAGTCTAGAGCTGGTTATAGCTCAGGACAACAGGCTGATGGGTTTGAATAGCACAGTGGAATACAATGTCCAGCATATACACAATAATAACAAACAGCTTCAGAATATATTTCTAAAAGCAAAGTACTAGAGGCTTAGAGGAGAGATAACCACCAACCTGTGGGTTTGGCTAACAGAGGAGAGATAACCACCAACCTGTGGGTTTGGCTAACAGATCTGTGTGTCTGTTCCTTACCTGGTGGAACCCTGGGATACCTTCAGGACAGGAGGATCTACTGCTCTGGGACTGCAGGTGAGCTGTGACTTCTCTGCTCTGGGTCTTCTGTCCAGGTGAGTTGTGTCTTCTCTGGGACTGCAGGTGAGCTGTGTCTTCTCTGGGACTGCAGGTGAGCTGTGTCTTCTCTGGGACTGCAGGTGAGCTGTGTCTTCTCTGGGACTGCAGGTGAGCTGTGTCTTCTCTGGGACTGCAGGTGAGCTGTGTCTTCTCTGGGACTGCAGGTGAGTTGTGTCTTCTCTGGGACTGCAGGTGAGCTGTGACTTCTCTGGGACTGCAGGTGAGCTGTGTCTTCTCTGCTCTGGGTCTTCTGTCCAGGTGAGTTGTGTCTGCTCTGGGTCTTTTGTCCAGGTGAGCTGTGTCTGTTCTGGGTCTTCTGTCCAGGTGAGTTGTCTCTGTTCTGGGTCTTCTGTCCAGGTGAGTTGTCTCTGTTCTGGGTCTTCTGTCCAGGTGAGTTGTCTCTGTTCTGGGTCTTCTGTCCAGGTGAGTTGTCTCTGTTCTGGGTCTTCTGTCCAGGTGAGTTGTCTCTGTTCTGGGTCTTCTGTCCAGGTGAGTTGTCTCTGTTCTGGGTCTTCTGTCCAGGTAAGTGGTGTCTGTTCTGGGTCTTCTGTCCAGGTAAGTGGTGTCTGTTCTGGGTCTTCTGTCCAGGTGAGTTGTGTCTGCTCTGGGGCGGGGCTCCGTCTGTCCTGCAGGTGAGTCTGTTGGGTCAGGTAAGTGGTATCCCATTATGTAAAATGTATGCACTCACTAACTGTAAGTCGCTCTGGATAAGAGAGTCTGCTAAATGACTAAAATGTAAATGTAAAATGTCTCCTCTCTCATCCACAAGTTAGCTCACCTGGATGTTACTGACAACAGCACCTGGTGGAGGAAGAGTCACACCTTATTCCTCAGCTGTCCTGGTTCATAAATGACCATGGTTGGCTGAAAATGAATAAAATCCATATTGGTAATACAATACGTATAGGCTACACTTTGATTGACTTCTGCCTCAGTGAGTCAGGCAATATTCTGATGTTTGATGAGGTATCTCATCTCTTGGTGATACAGTATGATGTTGGTTCTATCTGTGTTCTCTGATACAGTATGATGTTGGTTCTAGCTGTGTTCTCTGATACAGTATGATGTGAGTTCTACACTATATATATACACAAACGTATGTGGACACCCCTTCAAATTAGTGGATTCGGCTATTTCAGCCACACCCGTTGCTGACAGGTGTATAAAATCGAGCAAACAGCCATGCAATCTCTATACACAAACATTGGGAGTAGAATGGCCTTACTGAAGAGCTCAGTTACTCAATGTGGCACCGTCATAGGATGCCACCTTTCCAACAAGTCAGTTTGTCAAAATGTCTGCCCTGCTAGAGCTGCCCCTGTCAACTGTAAGTGCTGTTATTGTGAAGTGGAAACGTCTAGGAGCAACAACGGCTTAGCTGCGAAGTGGTAGGCCACACAACTTAACAGAATGGGATCGGCGAGTGCTGAAGCTCGTAAAAATAATCTGTCCTCGGTTGCAACACTCACTACAGAGTTCCAAACGTCAGCACAAGAACTGTTCATTGGGAGCTTCATGAAACGGGTTTCCATGGCAGAGCATCCGCACACAAGCCTAAGATCACCATGCGTAATGCCAAGCGTCGGCTGGACTGGTGTAAAGCTCGCTGCCATTGGACTCTGGAGCAGTGGAAACGCGTTCTCTGGAGTGATGAATCACGCGTCACCATCTGGCAGTCCGACGGACAAATCTGGGTTTGGCAGATGCCAGGAGAACACTACCTGCCCCAATGCATAGTGCCAACTGTAAAGTTTGGTGGAGGTGAGTTCTAGCTGTTCTTTGAAACATCAATAATTACATTATTGTCTGGTTTTGTGAGAGCGACTGAGTGAGTGACTGCATCTGAAATGGCACCCTAGTCTCTATTTAGTGCACTAGGGCCCATAGGACCCTGGTTAAAAATAGTGCACTATATAGGGGGCGGCGCACAATTGGCCCAGCGTCGTCCAGGGTAGGGGAGGGAATGGCCGGCAGGGATGTAGCTCAGTTGGTAGAGCATGGCGTTTGCAATGCCAGGGTTGTGGGTTCGATTCCCATGGGGGGCTAGTATGAAAAAAAGAAAAAAAGAATGTATGCACTAACTGTAAGTCGCTCTGGATAAGAGCGTCTGCTAAATGACTAAAATGTAAATGTAAAATGCAGTGGTATTCAAACTTTTTCAGCGGGGACCATTTATTTTTTTTATCCACCAATAACCTTCAATGTATTACATTTTCATCACATCAGAATGAAAAGAAACCATTAAATACATTTACTCCATTTCTCAAAAGCTTTTGTATATTGTCCCATACAATAATCTGCACTATATTTTTTGCAGTTCCCCCGCAACACCGACTTTGAATACCACTGATTTAGGGGATAGGGTGCCATTGGGTCCTGGTCTAAAGTAGTGCCCTATAAATAGTGAATAGGGTGCCATTTGGGACTTATAAATAGTGAATAGGGTGCCATTTGGGACTTGACCAGTGAGTGATACAGCGAGGTCCAGGTCAGCTGGGCCTGTAGGTCTGACTGTGACCTATTGACCTGGATCCCTGCCCTATTACATGACTAGTGTGTTACGTCAGGCAGACTGATAAGTCCGTTACCAATAACCCCCGTCAGGCTACGACAGGAGGACAGAGGACAGAGCAGAGAGCACCAACCAACCCCAGGAATGTCAAGAAAAGACAGGTGAGCCTATCGTGTCTTGATGCCCCATTACAAGCCCAACAGAACACACCTCTACTAGTTTAGCCGCGTGGTGACGGGGTACCACTGTTGCTGACTGGTGTTGTGGAGCAGATGGCTGGTCATCTGTGTGTCTGTAATGAAATGAAACGGAGAAACAGAGATGAGGGGGGAAAGATCTGGCAGCATTCAGCAGTACCACGACACACCGAGGTGAGACCTTGGCAGCATCCCAGGTGGCACCCTATTATATATATATATAGTTCACTACTTTAGACCAGAGTAGTGCACTAAATAGGGAATAGCATGCTATTTGGGATGCATCCCTTTAAACGCTCCTGTTAAATAATCAACATGAACCATCCCAGTCCCTACTGTCTCCATCTCTGCTTGGAATTAGACAGACAACCAGGTGGGACAACACTACGGAACAGCATGGCATATTATGCATGAAGCTAGCTAGAACCAAAGAGGATCTATTATATTGACTATAACCTTGTCCGGGAAGGAGATTAGCCCAAATTAAAGGCCCAGTGGTTGTCATCTTTGCAGACAACCCCAGTTTTACTTGAACAGGTTATCATCAAATCATGTGCATCCAACGCTCGAACAGCAACCAACAACCTGCAGTGGTGGAAAAAGTCCCTAAATTGTCATACTTGAGTAAAAGTAAAAGATACCTTACTAGAAAATTACTCAAATAAAAGTTAGTCACCCAGTAAAATACTACTTGAGTAAAAGTCTTAAAGTATTTGGTTTTAAATATACTTAAGTATCAAAAGTAAAAGTATAAATAATTTCACATTCCTTATATTAAGCAAACATGTCGGCACGATTTTCTATTTATTTACAGATAGCCAGGAGCACACTCCAACATCGTTCACAAATGAAACGTTTGTGTTTAGTGAATCCGCCAGATCAGAGGCATTAGGGCTGACCAGGGACGTTTTCGTGATAATCGCAGGAGTTGGACCATTTTCTGTCCTGCTAAGCATTCAAAATGTAAGGAGTAGTTTTGGGTGTCAGGGAAAACGTATGGAGTCAAAAGTACATTATTTTCTTTAGGAATGTAGTGGAGTAAAAGTTGAATTAAAGTACAGATACACCCATAAACGACTTAGCCAAGTAGTACTTCAACGTATTTTGACTTAAGTACTTTACAGCACTGCCAACTTTGTAAGAGATATGTGAATAACTTTTCAGTCACCTGTTAGTATAATGGATATGAGGTCGGATGGCCTGAATACACTCGTTATTTACATACTTTAATGTGGCTAGCTAGCTACAGTGCTCACACTAAACAGCCAGTCATACAACCTGTTAGCTAACCATTTCTGGTGTAACTTACCCAATTCATATTGCATTATCAATAAATAAAGAGAGGCTTAGAACAATGTGTTCATTAAATGGATATAACAACCATAGCTAGCTAACGTTAACATTCTTTAGTTAGCCAGCTAGCTAGCTAGTAACGTTATGTAATAACCAGCTAGTTTGTTTTAATCAATCCTCAAAACTGTGAGTTATCATGGAAGAGAAACATAGCTACCTGTGTTTGACTGTTGCCAAATAAAATACTGTTATTGACAACGCTATTTTCTAGCTGGTTGACAAAGTTGAAATGAACTGCGTGCTAATGTTAGCTAGCCCGAAGAAAACTGATCAGACTCACCAGTTGAAATTCTGAAAACGTACGAAAGTCCCTGTAGATTGACCGCGACACGTCTTCGTCAAAGAGCCAACTGCTTAGAAAACACTTCAACAGACCACAAAGCATGTGGCTTTACAAAAGTTACAGTCGACTGTTGCTTCTTCTTACATTTTTACATTTTAGTCATTTAGCAGACGCTCTTATCCAGAGCGACTTACAGTTAGTGAATACATGTATTTATTTATTTTTATACTGGCCCCCCGTGGGAATCGAACCCACAACCCTGGCGTTGCAAACGCCATGCTCTATCAACTGAGCTACATCCCTGCCGGCCATTCCTTCCCCTACCCTGGACGACGCTGGGCCAATTGTGCGCCGCCCATGAGTCTCCCGGTCGAGGCCGGCTGCGACAGAGCCTGGATACGAACCAGGATCTCTAGTGGCACAGTTAGCACTGCGATGCAGTGCCTTAGACCACTGCGCCACTCTTCGATGAGGTTTAACGGCTGCACTGGAGTACAACTCCCTTTGCTTAAAAAATAAATAAATATATATATACCCTACCATCTAAGAACAAAACAAAACAAAAAATTACATAATAATTCAATAACACCACCCTACTCCACTATTTAAATATATTTAGTTCTCGTCATCGCCTAATTTGCATAATTTGCCATGTGCATGTAATTGCGATGGAAGCTGTAGGAGAGAGGAATAACGTCGTGGGAGAGACAAAAAGGGAGTCAAAAACACCCTACATTTACATCCCGCCCTGAATGTAAGGCAGGGCGGGATCAGCTAGCGGCGGCTTCCCGCATGCGCGATTCATTTGCAGTCTGGACACGGAGGGTTGAACATCTCCTGCTCTGACTGCAGCCTGGAGGGACTGCTGCGCGAAGACTGGGCCGCCTGTGAGTGCTTTGGGACGGGGCCCACGGCACCCGCTGCTCGCTGAGAAGAGTAAGAACGATACGTGCTTTCATGTCAGAGTCTCCAAAAGTCTCAAATAACACCAGAAAAAGTCGCTAGATTTGTAGCTGGTCGCTTTTTTGAAAATGTGTGGCTAGAGGTGTCTATAAAAACTCGCTAAATATAGCTACAAAGTCGCTAAGTTGGCAACACTGATCACATCGGGGGTGTACTTATGCCGCTTTCAAAACAAAATCCATTGCGGCTGTAGAGGGACACAGCAGCAAATTACACAACAAGCAGCAACAATGTCAACTGGATTCCGGTGCTACGTACAACGTAAAGGAGCTACAAAGACAAAATCAATTTGGTACCTGACACATCTCAGCCCAGCGATACTAGACTAACGCTGTACTCAGGAGAGCTAATGAGCTCTACGGGCATCTTTGATACCTGACACACATCTCAGCCCAGCGATACTAGACTAAAGCTGTACTCAGGAGACCTAATGAGCTCTACGGGCATCTTTGATACCTGACACACATCTCAGCCCAGCGATACTAGACTAACGCTGTACTCAGGAGAGCTAATGAGCTCTACGGGCATCTTTGGTACCTGACACACATCTCAGCCCAGCGATACTAGACTAAAGCTGTACTCAGGAGACCTAATGAGCTCTATGGGCATCTTTGAGACCGAATGTGTTATTCTGGGGACACAAACACAAACTGGAGTTTGAGATCGTGAAAACCAGTCAACATCCTCTCCTCTCAGGCTCTACATGCGAAAAGCCTGGGACTGACGCAGTTCACCGTACCAAATGACCCTGCACATCGTGGAGCATGTCCAGCATGGACTCCTGTCCAAAGAACAACTACTCAGCAGAAATGACGGTGTAGTCAACAGGCCTGTTGAATCAGTGCCTGGGGAGCTACACTTTGAATTGGATGAGAGCGTCACTCCAGTCCAGTGTGATCCTCGCAATGTGGCCCATTGCAATGAAAGTGGCTGTGAAGGCCCAGCTGGACAAGTATGAGGCCGACGGCCACATGACACCTGTGACTGAACCAACTGACTGGATCAGCAACAGAGAAGCTGAGGGTCTGCGTCGACCCAAAACATCTGAACCAAGCACTGAAACACTCCCACTATGTCATACCGACACTGGAGGACGTCCTCTACAAAACTTCCCAAGGGCCATGATTTTCACCTTGCCCGAGATGCATTCCTTCAATGCAAGCTGGACGAAGAAAGCAGCTCCATGACTACCTTCTTGACCCCCCCGGGGTCGGAAAACGCTGGCTCAAGCTCCCGTTTGGTGCCTCGGTGGCGCCTGAGGTATGCCAACGCAAGCAGCACGAGTTACTGGCTGGGGTCGAGGGCTGTGAACCCATCGCTGACGATGTCCTGATCGTAAGGCTGCGGTGACACAGACAAAGAAGCAGAACGCAGAACCACGATGGGAAGCTCCTGGCGCTGATGGAGCGCTGCCGATCAGTTAAGCTGCGCCTTGGCCTGAAGAAGCTGCAGTTCAAGGTGAAAGACGTCTACTTCCATGGGCCCATTCTCTCGGCCGAAGGCCTGAAGCCAGACCCAGAAGAGCGATCCTCGACATGCCAAAACACGTCTGATGCAAAAAAGGAGTACAGCATCTCATCGGTTTTGCAAACTATCTTGCTAAGTTCATGCCACACCTATCAGCAGTCTGTGAGCCTCTGCGCCGGTTGCTGGACCAAGACACACCATGGCACTGGGTACACAAACACGTGGCCGCAGTGCAGGAGATGAAATCTCTGGCTTCATCCATGCCAGTGTTGAGCTACTATGACGTCACGAAGCCTGTCACAATCCAGAGCGACTCCAGCCAAAGGGGACTTGGATGCTGCCTCGTGCAGGGAAGGCCAGCCCGTTGCGTTTGCCTCGAGAGCACTCACCCCTTCCGAAACAAAACGATGCACAAATTGAGAAAGAGTGCCTCAGCATCGTCTTCTCCTGCCAGCGCTTCCATCACTACTGATATGGTCGAGAGCTGGTCACCGCTGGAACTGACCACAAACCACTCATTGCCATATTCAGTAAACCTCTCCTCAACGCGCCCAAGAGGCTTCAAAGCATGCTCTTGACTCTGCAAAACTACAGCCTGAAGGTGCCTATCAGCGGCATGCCATCTGTTCTCTACAGCCTGAAGGTGCCTATCAGCGGCATGCCATCTGTTCTCTACAGCCTGACGGTGCCTGTCAGCGGCATGCCATCTGTTCTCTACAGCCTGAAGGTGCCTATCAGCGGCATGCCATCTGTTCTCTACAGCCTGAAGGTGCCTGTCAGCGGCATGCCATCTGTTCTCTACAGCCTGAAGGTGCCTATCAGCGGCATGCCATCTGTTCTCTACAGCCTGAAGGTGCCTATCAGCGGCATGCCATTTGTTCTCTACAGCCTGAAGGTGCCTATCAGCGGCATGCCATCTGTTCTCTACAGCCTGAAGGTGCCTATCAGCGGCATGCCATCTGTTCTCTACAGCCTGAAGGTGCCTATCAGCGGCATGCCATTTGTTCTCTACAGCCTGAAGGTGCCTATCAGCGGCATGCCATCTGTTCTCTACAGCCTGAAGGTGCCTATCAGCGGCATGCCATCTGTTCTCTACAGCCTGACGGTGCCTATCAGCGGCATGCCATCTGTTCTCTACAGCCTGACGGTGCCTATCAGCGGCATGCCATCTGTTCTCTACAGCCTGAAGGTGCCTATCAGCGGCATGCCATCTGTTCTCTACAGCCTGAAGGTGCCTATCAGCGGCATGCCATCTGTTCTCTACAGCCTGACGGTGCCTATCAGCGGCATGCCATCTGTTCTCTACAGCCTGAAGGTGCCTATCAGCGGCATGCCATCTGTTCTCTACAGCCTGAAGGTGCCTATCAGCGGCATGCCATCTGTTCTCTACAGCCTGAAGGTGCCTATCAGCGGCATGCCATCTGTTCTCTACAGCCTGAAGGTGCCTGTCAGCGGCATGCCATCTGTTCTCTACAGCCTGACGGTGCCTATCAGCGGCATGCCATCTGTTCTCTACAGCCTGAAGGTGCCTATCAGCGGCATGCCATCTGTTCTCTACAGCCTGAAGGTGCCTATCAGCGGCATGCCATCTGTTCTCTACAGCCTGACGGTGCCTATAAGCGGCATGCCATCTGTTCTCTACAGCCTGACGGTGCCTATCAGCGGCATGCCATCTGTTCTCTACAGCCTGACGGTGCCTATCAGCAGCATGCCATCTGTTCTCTACAGCCTGAAGGTGCCTATCAGCGGCATGCCATCTGTTCTCTACAGCCTGAAGGTGCCTATCAGCGGCATGCCATCTGTTCTCTACAGCCTGAAGGTGCCTATCTGCGGCATGCCATCTGTTCTCTACAGCCTGACGGTGCCTATCAGCGGCGTGCCATCTGTTCTCTACAGCCTGAAGGTGCCTATCAGCGGCGTGCCATCTGTTCTCTACAGCCTGAAGGTGCCTATCAGCGGCGTGCCATCTGTTCTCTACAGCCTGAAGGTGCCTATCAGCGGCGTGCCATCTGTTCTCTACAGCCTGAAGGTGCCTATCAGCGGCGTGCCATCTGTTCTCTACAGCCTGAAGGTGCCTGTCAGCGGCGTGCCATCTGTTCTCTACAGCCTGAAGGTGCCTGTCAGCGGCATGTCATCTGTTCTCTACAGCCTGAAGGTGCCTGTCAGCGGCATGCCATCTGTTCTCTACAGCCTGAAGGTGCCTGTCAGCGGCATGCCATCTGTTCTCTACAGCCTGAAGGTGCCTATCAGCGGCATGCCATCTGTTCTCTACAGCCTGAAGGTGCCTGTCAGCGGCATGCCATCTGTTCTCTACAGCCTGAAGGTGCCTGTCAGCGGCATGCCATCTGTTCTCTACAGCCTGAAGGTGCCTGTCAGCGGCATGCCATCTGTTCTCTACAGCCTGAAGGTGCCTGTCAGCGGCATGCCATCTGTTCTCTACAGCCTGACGGTGCCTGTCAGCGGCATGCTATCTGTTCTCTACAGCCTGACGGTGCCTGTCAGCGGCATGCCATCTGTTCTCTGCAGCCTGACGGTGCCTGTCAGCGGCATGCCATCTGTTCTCTACAGCCTGAAGGTGCCTATCAGCGGCATGCCATCTGTTCTCTACAGCCTGACGGTGCCTGTCAGCGGCATGCCATCTGTTCTCTACAGCCTGAAGGTGCCTGTCAGCGGCATGCCATCTGTTCTCTACAGCCTGACGGTGCCTGTCAGCGGCATGCCATCTGTTCTCTACAGCCTGACGGTGCCTGTCAGCGGCATGCCATCTGTTCTCTACAGCCTGACGGTGCCTGTCAGCGGCATGCCATCTGTTCTCTACAGCCTGAAGGTGCCTGTCAGCGGCATGCCATCTGTTCTCTACAGCCTGACGGTGCCTGTCAGTGGCATGCCATCTGTTCTCTACAGCCTGACGGTGCCTGTCAGCGGCATGCCATCTGTTCTCTACAGCCTGACGGTGCCTGTCAGCGGCATGCCATCTGTTCTCTACAGCCTGACGGTGCCTGTCAGCGGCATGCCATCTGTTCTCTACAGCCTGACGGTGCCTGTCAGCGGCATGCCATCTGTTCTCTACAGCCTGAAGGTGCCTGTCAGCGGCATGCCATCTGTTCTCTACAGCCTGAAGGTGCCTGTCAGCGGCATGCCATCTGTTCTCTACAGCCTGAAGGTGCCTGTCAGCGGCATGCCATCTGTTCTCTACAGCCTGAAGGTGCCTGTCAGCGGCATGCCATCTGTTCTCTACAGCCTGAAGGTGCCTGTCAGCGGCATGCCATCTGTTCTCTACAGCCTGAAGGTGCCTGTCAGCGGCATGCCATCTGTTCTCTACAGCCTGAAGGTGCCTGTCAGCGGCATGCCATCTGTTCTCTACAGCCTGAAGGTGCCTGTCAGCTTAATGCCATCTGTTCTCTACAGCCTGAAGGTGCCTATCAGCGGCATGCCATCTGTTCTCTACAGCCTGAAGGTGCCTATCAGCGGCGTGCCATCTGTTCTCTACAGCCTGACGGTGCCTATCAGCGGCGTGCCATCTGTTCTCTACAGCCTGACGGTGCCTATCAGCGGCATGCCATCTGTTCTCTACAGCCTGAAGGTGCCTATCAGCGGCATGCCATCTGTTCTCTACAGCCTGAAGGTGCCTATCAGCGGCATGCCATCTGTTCTCTACAGCCTGAAGGTGCCTATCAGCGGCATGCCATCTGTTCTCTACAGCCTGAAGGTGCCTATCAGCGGCATGCCATCTGTTCTCTACAGCAGGAACAACAATATGTTTTGACTTTGTTTTGTTTTACCCCATATGTAACTCTGTGTTGTTGTTTTTATAGCACTGCTTTGCTTTATCTTGGCCAGGTCGCAGTTGTAAATGAGAACTTGTTCTCAACTGGCTTACCTGGTTAAATAAAGGTGAAATAAAAATACAAAAATTTTCAACAGATCAATCAGGCAGACTACTTTAAACGTCACAGATCACAACCTAGCCCAGATCAGGCAACACTATGGACAAGGACGAACACCTACAGTCACTGAAGTCCATGGTTCTCACAGGTTGGCCGTACCTTTCACAGTGAGAGTACTGGACCTTACGAGATGAGATCAGCGTGCAAAATGGCATCTTGTTCAGAGGTCAGAAGGTCATTATCCCCAAACCACTATGTCCAGAGATGCTTACCAGCATACATACACTCCAGTCACGTTGGAGGTGACGCATGCTACCGCCAGGCACGTGAAACATTATACTGGCCAAACATGCAATCAGAAATGAAAGACTTTGTCAGCAGCTGTACCGCATGTAACGAGTACGCTCATGAACAGCAAAAAGGAAATCGTAATGTCACACGAGCTGCCCACAAGGGCCTGGCAAATCGTCAGCATGGACTTATTCAGCAACAGACAAAATGACTATCTTCTCGTTGTTGATCACTACTCTGACTTTTGGGAAATTGAACTGCTCCCTGACTTGTCTGCAGAGACGGTCATAAAGCGCTGCAAGGTGCAGTTTGCAAGGCAAGGCCAGCCTGACAAGGTCATCACGAACAATGGCCCACAATTCACTGCACAGTTCAAGCGTTTCGCCTCAGAATGGGAGTGTGACCTCCTCTCCTAGACACCCAAATGGCAAGGCAGAGTCAGCTGTCAAGATTGCAGAAAACCTGTTAAGCAGGGCCATGCGTGACAGCAATGACCCCTGGAAAGCCATCTTACAGTGGAGGAACACACCCACCGAAAACATGGACAGCTGCCCAGCACAACGCCTTCTGTCCAGACGTCTGAAGACGACCATCCCCGTAGCTAACAAGCTACTTGAGCTAAGTGCTTCTGGGACCGGACTGCTCCAGACCTACCAGAGCTGGAGGTGGGTGAAATGATAAGGATGAAACCGCTGCCTGGGGACACCACAGGACTTTGGAGGCTGGGCACGTGTCTACAGAGAGCTGCACCACGTTCGTACCTGGTGGATGTCGGTGGCTCCCTCTATCGTCGGAAATCAGGTGGATCTGCAGAGCAGACAAAAAAACAGAACACGCCAGACACTCACCTAGATGAGCTGGATCACAGTCCAGGCCTAAGGGGCGCAGAACTGAGACACGAGCCAACTGAAGGTGAGGCTTCTACCCCACCAAGCTCTCCAGTTCGTGGCCCTAATCCCTGTCAGAGCACATACTCACGGGTGGGTCGGCTGTGCAAGCCACCGGACAGGCTTACTCTGTAAGCAAGGGACTGAAGTAAAATAGAAAATGTAATGTTGTGACTTGACTGTTAAGAACTTCATGTTGTCCCGTTATGTTTGCACTTTCTATTGAAAAGGGTGATGTTACGGAGTCTAGTTGATAGGTAATCGACTAGCTGGGCTGTTCCCCAGGACTCCGTGTGTAGGGACTTGCACAATGCTTGAACATGGCTATTGAACTTGACATGCGTGTCTGTCTTTATTAGTTTATCCAACATGTCATACTGAAACAACTAGCTCCGACAGGGGAAAATCGTTTCAAACGGTCATCCAACTCCTACATTCTAAGCCGGGAACTCTGGCATCTTTCTAGAGCTCCGACCTGAAGATCACTGACGTCATAATTTGATGTCGTATTTTTCAGAGTTCCCAGTTTCCCAGAAAGCACCATGAGCTATGAACATACAGAGAAGGAACTGCCAGATGCGTCGCGATAACCCGGAAGTAAAGCTGCACTGGGAGCCAAATTTGAAATTGAATACAAGGATCAGGGTGGATAAAATTGCATTTAAACACGATTTAAATGTATTTTCGGAAGGGCTGTGCTCACCATTCATTTCATACATAAAATATATACATCAGACTGTATTGGGGAGCTATTTCATAGTTTTTTCCCATTTCAATCTTATAGTAAACATATGGTTGACGTGACTATTATAGGAGGAGCAGATCATCCGATATGCCTTTAAATATGATATGAAACCTGGAATTCAAATTTAAGAGGACCAGTGAAACACATTACATTTGACATTTTAGCCATTTAGCAGACGCTCTTATCCAGAGCGACTTACAGTTAGTGAGTGCAAACATTTTTCATACTGGACATCTCACATCTGTGCAGTTTGCAAGCGATGTTGTTAGGCTACATTGTATCGTTGCTTCTTCTTCTTCAGAGCACACTGGTGAGCAACGACATAATTTGACTACACCGTTAAAAAGAAATCCACCCTGCTCCACGTATTCAAATGCGTTCCATTTCAAATGTGCCTCCCGGTGCGGCTCTCCTTCCGGGTTGTTAGCGTCTGGCAGTTCCTTCTCAGTATGTTGCTGTGTACTGAGGGGTCTCTCTGTGATTGAATGGTGTCTGCTTCCCTCTAGTGGTTGATGTGATACACTACAGATTGGCCTTTTCTTTGACCAGCAGACGGTGATAAAGTGCTATACTACTTTCTCTAACTATGTTACCAAAGATTACAACATGATATGCACCAGAGGAGGCTGGTGGGAGGAGCAATAAGAGCAAGTGCCCATTGGAATGGCTGGAATTGTATTAAGCACGTCAAACATATGGAAACCACATGTTTGACACCGTTACATTTATTCCATTCCAGCCATTTACATTTTACATTTTAGTCATTTAGCAGACGCTCTTATCCAGAGCGACTTACAGTTAATAAGTGCATACAATTGTTTAAAAATT
This sequence comes from Coregonus ussuriensis, assembly GCA_031479575.1. Taxonomy (NCBI): domain Eukaryota; kingdom Metazoa; phylum Chordata; class Actinopteri; order Salmoniformes; family Salmonidae; genus Coregonus; species Coregonus ussuriensis. Next base: position 81,297,312 of record CM062500.1, read on the forward strand.
TTTTTTTTATAATATTTTTTTTATATTGGCCCCCCGTGGGAATCGAACCCACAACCCTGGCGTTGCAAACGCCATGCTCTACCAACTGAGCTACATCCCTGCCGGCCATTCCCTCCCTTACCCTGGACGACGCTGGACCAATTGTACACCTTCCCACGAGCCTGTCCTCCTATAGCTCCTCCCACCAGCCTCCACTGATATGCACCTGATATGCACCTACCACCGTACTCATATAGGATGACCTGGACTCCAAAAACATCCACACAATACTGGACATCTCATCTCACAATGTGGGTCTCTGGGAATGGCCTGAAAGGATGTGGGTCTCTGGGAATGGCCTGAAAGGAGTTTTATTAGCTGTAGGAAATGCATTGCAGCAGCATTATGAATACAGATGTGTTTATTTTGAAGCAAATCCTGGACACGCAATTAATAGAAGCAGCACAGGATGCTCATGATGTGTTCTGGATTACAAATAAATAAATGCAGATCCATAATTTATTAGTGTGTGTGAGGGGGGATGGTGTTCCATTCATTTCCATTAACCCAAATTATCGCCTATACTGTAGGCTTATCTCCTAAACAACTGATGATGTGGATCATACCATCAAAACCATAGCCAGTGTTCAGGTTTTGCTAATTAAAATGTTATTTTTGGCAGATCTGATGCAAAGACCACATTGTGATTGGCACATTATCAAAATATCCAGTTGGTGATTACTATAGCCTAGGCCTACACATGCTAGAACCTTGTTACTGCCAGACATTATCCCTGTTATCAGGAGAGCAGAGATACCATGCTGTGTGAGTGTGTGTGTGTGTTCGTGTCTGTGTCTGTGTGTATGCGTGTGTGCGTGTGCATGTGTGTCTGTGTTTGTCTGTGTTGTGAGTGTGTGTCTGTGTGTGTGTCTGTGTTTGTCTGTGTTGTGAGTGTGTGTGTGTCTGAGTGTCTGAGTGTGTGTGTGTGTGTGTGTGTGTCTGAGTGTGTGTGTGTGTGTGTGTGTGTGTGTGTCTGAGTGTGTGTGTGTGTGTGTGTCTGAGTGTGTGTCTGTGTGTGTGTCTGAGTGTGTGTGTGGGAGTGTGTGTCTGTGTGTGTGTGTGTGTGTCTGAGTGTGTGTGTGTGTGTGTCTGTGTGTGTGTCTGTGTTTGTCTGTGTTGGGAGTGTGTGTGTGTCTGAGTGTGTGTCTGAGTGTGTGTGTGTGTCTGAGTGTGTGTGTGTGTTTGTCTGTGTTGGGAGTGTGTGTGTGTCTGAGTGTGTGTCTGAGTGTGTGTGTGTGTGTGTGTGTGTCTGAGTGTGTGTGTGTGTGTGTGTGTGTGTGTCTGAGTGTGTGTGTGAGTGTGTGTGTGTGTGTGTGTCTGAGTGTGTCTGAGTGTGTGTCTGAGTGTGTCTGAGTGTGTGTCTGTGTGTGTGTGTGTGTGTGTCTGAGTGTGTGTGTGTGTGTCTGAGTGTGTGTGTGAGTGTGTGTGTGTGTGTGTGTGTGTGTGTCTGAGTGTGTGTGTGAGTGTGTGTGTGTGTGTGTGTGTGTGTCTGAGTGTGTGTCTGAGTGTGTGTGTGTATGTCTGAGTGTGTGTCTGAGTGTGTCTGTGTGTGTGTCTGAGTGTGTGTCTGAGTGTGTGTGTGTATGTCTGAGTGTGTGTCTGAGTGTGTCTGTGTGTGTGTCTGAGTGTGTGTGTGGATCAGGAAGAGAATAACATCCGTCTTAGAAAGAAAATACAGTGAATAATAAAAGACAGAATAATATATGAAAAGAAACAAAACAGTATTTTCATTATTTTAGTTGCATTTTGAATAAATGTAATTGCTAATTGTGTCAACATTGATTCTGTAAAATGTTTATCTTTGGAGAAGATGGTGCTTTTTAAGCATGCAGCATTTTCAAAGGGATTCAGTTTGCGATCACAGTAATGGGTGTTTATTTTGCTGTTCATGAGCCCAAAGCAATGCAGCGAGCTGCACTCATCACCATCACAGTCAGCAGGCACAGAACACAACAGAACACAACAGAACACAACAGAACACAACAGAACACTACAGAACACAACACAACAGAACACTACAGAACACAACAGAACACTACACAACAGAACAATACAGAACACAACACAACAGAACACTACAGAACAGAACACTACAGAACACCACAGAACACTACACAACAGAACAGAACACAACAGAACAGAACACTACAGAACACAACAGAACACTATACAACAGAACAGAACACAACAGAACACAACACAACAGAACACAACAGAACACAACAGAACACAACAGAACACAACAGAACACTACACAACAGAACACAACACAACAGAACAGAACAAAACAGAACACAACACAACAGAACACTACAGAACACAACAGAACACTACACAACAGAACACAACACAACAGAACACTACAGAACACAACAGAACACTACACAACAGAACACTACTGAACACAACAGAACACTACACAACAGAACACAACACAACAGAACACTACAGAACACAACACAACAGAACACTACAGAACACCACAGAACACTACACAACAGAACAGAACAGAACACTACAGAACACAACAGAACACTACACAACAGAACAGAACACAACAGAACACTACAGAACACAACAGAACACAACAGAACACAACAGAACACAACAGAACACAACACAACAGAACACTACACAACAGAACACTACACAACAGAACACTACACAACAGAACACTACACAACAGAACACTACACAACAGAACACAACACAACAGAACACAACACAACAGAACACAACACAACAGAACACTACAGAACACAACAGAACACTACACAACAGAACACAACACAACAGAACACTACAGAACACAACAGAACACTACACAACAGAACAGAACACAACAGAACACAACACAACAGAACACTACAGAACACAACAGAACACAACAGAACACAACAGAACACAACAGAACACAACACAACAGAACACAACACAACAGAACACTACACAACAGAACACAACAGAACACAACAGAACACAACAGAACACAACACAACAGAACACAACACAACAGAACACTACACAACAGAACACAACAGAACACTACACAACAGAACACAACACAACAGAACACAACACAACAGAACACTACAGAACACAACAGAACACAACACAACAGAACACAACACAACAGAACACTACAGAACACAACAGAACACAACAGAACACTACAGAACACAACACAACAGAACACTACAGAACACAACAGAACACAACAGAACACAACAGAACACTACAGAACACAACACAACAGAACACAACACAACAGAACACTACAGAACACCACAGAACACAACAGAACAGAACAGAACAGAACACTACAGAACACAACAGAACACTACACAACAGAACAGAACACAAAAGAACACAACACAACAGAACAGAACAGAACACTACAGAACACAACAGAACACTACACAACAGAACAGAACACAAAAGAACACAACACAACAGAACACTACAGAACACAACAGAACACAACAGAACACAACAGAACACAACACAACACAACAGAACACAACACAACAGAACACTACACAACAGAACACTACACAACAGAACACAACACAACAGAACACTACAGAACACAACACAACAGAACACTACAGAACACAACAGAACACAACAGAACACAACAGAACACTACAGAACACAACACAACAGAACACAACACAACAGAACACTACAGAACACCACAGAACACTACACAACAGAACAGAACAGAACACTACAGAACACAACAGAACACTACACAACAGAACAGAACACAAAAGAACACAACACAACAGAACACTACAGAACACAACAGAACACAACAGAACACAACAGAACACAACAGAACACAACACAACAGAACACAACACAACAGAACACTACACAACAGAACACTACACAACAGAACACAACACAACAGAACACTACAGAACACAACAGAACACTACACAACAGAACACAACACAACAGAACACTACAGAACACAACACAACAGAACACAACACAACAGAACACTACACAACAGAACACAACAGAACACAACACAACAGAACACAACACAACAGAACACTACAGAACACAACAGAACACAACAGAACACTACAGAACACAACACAACAGAACACTACAGAACACAACAGAACACAACAGAACACAACAGAACACAACAGAACACTACAGAACACAACACAACAGAACACTACAGAACACCACAGAACACTACACAACAGAACAGAACAGAACACTACAGAACACAACAGAACACTACACAACAGAACAGAACAGAACACAACAGAACACAACACAACAGAACACTACAGAACACAACAGAACACAACAGAACACAACAGAACACTACAGAACACAACACAACAGAACACTACAGAACACAACAGAACACTACACAACAGAACACAACACAATAGAACACAACACAACAGAACACTACAGAACACCACAGAACACTACACAACACAACACAACAGAACACTACAGAACACCACAGAACACTACACAACAGAACAGAACACAACAGAACACAACACAACAGAACACTACACAAGAGAACAGAACACAACAGAACACAACACAACAGAACACTACAGAACACTACACAACAGAACAGAACACTACAGAACTGTCACCCCCTGATCTGTTTCACCTGTCTTTGTGATTGTCTCCACCCCCCTCCAGGTGTCTCCCATCTTCCCCATTATCCCCAGTGTATTTATACCTGTGTTCTCTGTTTGTCTGTTGCCAGTTCGTTTAGTTTCATCAAGCCTACCAGCGGTTTTCCCCTTGCGCCTGTCTTTCGCAAGTTCCTGTTTTCTAGTTTTCCTGGTTTTGACCATTCTGCTGACCCTGACCCTGAGACATATTACACATTACCCACATATTCGCTAATTATTCCCGAATACTTCTACATCCAAGTGACGCAGGAAGAGGAAAATACTTGAGAATTGTATTATTTTTCAAATAAATAATGAATAAAAAAACATACAAAAACTCTAGATAATATTATTTTATTTCAGATAATATTTATTATTTCAGATAATATTTATTTCAGATAACATTTATTTCAGATAATATTTATTATTTCAGATAATATTTATTTCAGATAATATTTATTTCAGATAATATTTATTATTTCAGATAATATTTATTATTTCAGATAATATTTATTTCAGATAATATTTATTTCAGATAATATTTATTATTTCAGATAATATTTATTTCAGATAATATTTATTTCAGATAATATTTATTATTTCAGATAATATTTATTTCAGATAATATTTATTTCAGATAATATTTATTATTTCAGATAATATTTATTTCAGATAATATTTATTTCAGATAATATTTATTATTTCATATAATATTTATTTCATATAATATTTATTTCAGATAATATTTATTTCAGATTATTTATTTCAGATTTGTTCTGTCTTTTATTTGAGACACTTCACAAAATAGCTGGTTCCATAGATTATCTCTCTCTCCATCCTCCTGTTCTCTCTCTCCATCCTCCTCCCATCCTCCTGTTCTCTCTCTCATCCTCCTCCCATCCTCCTGTTCTCTCTCTCTCCATCCTCCTCCCATCCTCCTGTTCTCTCTCTCCATCCTCCTCCCATCCTCCTGTTCTCTCTCTCCATCCTCCTCCCATCCTCCTGTTCTCTCTCTCTCCATCCTCCTCCCATCCTCCTGTTCTCTCTCTCCATCCTCCTCCCATCCTCCTGTTCTCTCTCTCCATCCTCCTCCCATCCTCCTGTTCTCTCTCTCTCCATCCTCCTCCCATCCTCCTGTTCTCTCTCTCTCCATCCTCCTCCCATCCTCCTGTTCTCTCTCTCCATCCTCCTCCCATCCTCCTGTTCTCTCTCTCTCCATCCTCCTCCCATCCTCCTGTTCTCTCTCTCTCCATCCTCCTCCCATCCTCCTGTTCTCTCTCTCTCCATCCTCCTCCCATCCTCCTGTTCTCTCTCTCTCCATCCTCCTCCCATCCTCCTGTTCTCTCTCCATCCTCCTCCCATCTTCCTGTTCTGTCTCTCCATCCTCCTCCCATCCTCCTGTTCTCTCTCTCCATCCTCCTCCCATCCTCCTGTTCTCTCTCTCTCTCTATCCTCCTCCCATCCTCCTGTTCTCTCTCTCCATCCTCCTCCCATCCTCCTGTTCTCTCTCGCCATCCTCCTCCCATCCTCCTGTTCTCTCTCTCCATCCTCCTCCCATCCTCCTGTTCTCTCTCTCTCCATCCTCCTGTTCTCTCTCTCCATCCTCCTCCCATCCTCCTGTTCTCTCTCTCTCCATCCACCTCCCATCCTCCCATCCTCCTGTTCTCTCTCTCCATCCTCCTCCCATCCTCCTGTTCTCTCTCTCTCCATCCTCCTCCCATCCTCCCATCCTCCTGTTCTCTCTCTCCATCCTCCTCCCATCCTCCTGGTCTCTCTCTCCATCCTCCTCCCATTCTCCTGTTCTCTCTCTCCATCCTCCTCCCATCCTCCTGTTCTCTCTCTCTCCATCCTCCTCCCATCCTCCCATCCTCTCAGCCTGACTATTATCTCTCAGTGTGGAGGTGAAAGGATCCATCCTGGTTGTCAAGGTGTCCACAGGGGGGATCCGTGCTGTCAAACAGAACACTAGAGCTGAGGTTGGACCTGTGGCGCTGCCTGAAATCACACTCTATCCCCGTCTACCTTTGACCCATAATGTGGTTCCCTGTCAAGGTAATACGGTGTGATCTCAGACGCAGACAACGTGTTTCCAGGGGTCACCAGGGGTCACCAAGAGTTGATGAAGGCTTCCTAGTGCATACACAGGGACACCGAGGGGATCTGCTGTCTCCCTGGCAACTATACTGCCATTTCCACTCCAGTCCATGCTGAGTTTAAAGACCTGGACCAGGAAAATGTTCAGGAGGGTGCAATGTCTTTATTGAGTTTAAAGAAGATGCTTCGTGATTTTGGCAATGAGGCCCCTTTATCTACTTCCCCAGAGTCAGATGAACTCGTGGACACCACTTTTATGTCTCTGTGTCCAGTATGAAGGAAGTTGGAGGTAGTTTCGCGAGCCAATGCTAACTAGTGTCAGCGCAATCACTGGAAGTCTATGTCTCAGGTCTCAGGTCAGTTTGTCTCAGGTCTCAGGTCAGTTTTAAAAGAGCTCCAGGGGGACTGTCTCAGGTCTCAGCACTAATATGGGCTGTCTGTTGTTGTACCTTTCAAAGTCTGCGTCTGACATGGCACCCTATTCCCTATATAGTGCACTACTTTTGACCAGGGCATTAGTAGTGCGCTATATATACAGAATAGGGTGCCATTTGGGACGATGACCTCGACCTGATAACCTGTTGACAACTAACAGTGGTTCTCTGGGCGTTCATTTCCCCTTCTGGGCTCATTGCTTAAATAAATACCTGTGGAAAATAAATTTGTATTTTCCCTTAAAACACAGAATTAATTCTATGTGGATTAGATTTTACATTTCATGAAATAATTATCACAATAACACCGGCATAGTGTGAAATCACTCTGTGGGTAAAGTGCTGTCCTTCACACACTTCTGTACACATTATGCAGCGTCTCATCCATCCCCTCCCCTCCCCTCCTCTTCTCTCCTCAGCACCATACAATCACAATGCAGAAGAGAGGAAATGTTGACATCAACCCAAACTTTAACGGGCCTGTGAGGATGACCAATTAATTCTGCCAGCCAATTAGTGAATCTGTGTTTACTCCAGAGTTGTTGAACACGCAGTTCAGGGGGAGGCAGGGGGAGAGGGGGGAGGGGGGGGGGGGGGGTGACAGGAGGAGGCTGGTGGGGGGGGGGGGGGGGGGGGGGGGGGGGGGGGGGGGGGGGGGGGGGGGGTGACTGGGGGGATAGGGGGAGGTTGGGAGAGAAAGGGGGAGACTAGGTTCATTAATAATTCCTCCTAAAGACGCTGGGCACCTCGGCTCCTCTCTCCTCAACTGTAGCACAGGAAGAGGAAGTGAGAGGAAGTGAGAGGAAGTGTTTGATGTGGGGAACGGAGGTATTTCACCCCATATTAAACAGCAGCAGTACTGACTCAGGTGTTGCAGTCTAATAGGTCCTCTGGGACAGGTGGTGCTAGCAGAGCAGGAAATGATGCTGCTTCCTCACAATCCAATTACAACACTACTGACGCCTTCCTGTCCTCTCAGCACTGAGCTGAGACACTGTGGTGCTGTGCAGGGGTGATGAGAAGTGGAACATTATACTAGAAACAATTACAATTCTACCTGAGACCAGTTATTTTGTTTACTTACCAAAGTTGCATAGTGTGTGTGTGTGTGTGTGTGTTTGTGTGTGTGTGTCTGTGTGTGTGTGTGTGTGTCTGTGTGTGTGTGTCTGTGTGTGTGTGTGTGTCTGTGTGTGTGTGTGTCTGTGTGTGTGTGTCTGTGTGTGTGTGTGTGTCTGTGTGTGTGTGTGTCTGTGTGTGTGTGTGTCTGTGTGTGTGTGTGTCTGTGTGTGTGTGTGTGTGTGTGGTTTATTGAAAATAATTCAGCATTGCAACAAATGAAGCATTTTTTCTTTGAACACAGTCTAGATTTAATAATAATCTGTTATCGCAAACTAGAAACATCTTTATTTTTTTATTTCCATGCAAAAATAAATTAGACCTTTTTATACTTCACTGAAATGAAACGTTACTTTGAAGTTGAACCGTTCAACTTCCAACCTTTAAGTCTATTATACAAAGAAAGATTGGTATAAACAGTGTAACTAAAGTAGTGATATGAGTCAACAAGTTCCACACATTATCAAAGTTATTCTAATATAAAGAGCTCCCACCAGCAGGCTAATCATAGCCTGACATAAAGAGCTCCCACCAGCAGGCTAATCATAGCCTGACATAAAGAGCTCCCACCAGCAGGCTAATCATAGCCTGACATAAAGAGCTCCCACCAGCAAGCTAATCATAGCCTGACATAAAGAGCTCCCACCAGCAAGCTAATCATAGCCTGACATAAAGAGCTCCCACCAGCAGGCTAATCATAGCCTGACATAAAGAGCTCCCACCAGCAAGCTAATCATAGCCTGACATAAAGAGCTCCCACCAGCAAGCTAATCATAGCCTGACATAAAGAGCTCCCACCAGCAGGCTAATCATAGCCTGACATAAAGAGCTCCCACCAGCAAGCTAATCATAGCCTGACATAAAGAGCTCCCACCAGCAAGCTAATCATAGCCTGACATAAAGAGCTCCCACCAGCAAGCTAATCATAGCCTGACATAAAGAGCTCCCACCAGCAAGCTAATCATAGCCTGACATAAAGAGCTCCCACCAGCAAGCTAATCATAGCCTGACATAAAGAGCTCCCACCAGCAGGCTAATCATAGCCTGACATAAAGAGCTCCCACTAGCAAGCTAATCATAGCCTGACATAAAGAGCTCCCACCAGCAAGCTAATCATAGCCTGACATAAAGAGCTCCCACCAGCAAGCTAATCATAGCCTGACATAAAGAGCTCCCACCAGCAAGCTAATCATAGCCTGACATAAAGAGCTCCCACCAGCAAGCTAATCATAGCCTGACATAAAGAGCTCCCACCAGCAAGCTAATCATAGCCTGACATAAAGAGCTCCCACTAGCAAGCTAATCATAGCCTGACATAAAGAGCTCCCACTAGCAAGCTAATCATAGCCTGACATAAAGAGCTCCCACCAGCAAGCTAATCATAGCCTGACATAAAGAGCTCCCACCAGCAAGCTAATCATAGCCTGACATAAAGAGCTCCCACCAGCAAGCTAATCATAGCCTGACATAAAGAGCTCCCACCAGCAAGCTAATCATAGCCTGACATAAAGAGCTCCCACCAGCAAGCTAATCATAGCCTGACATAAAGAGCTCCCACCAGCAAGCTAATCATAGCCTGACATAAAGAGCTCCCACCAGCAAGCTAATCATAGCCTGACATAAAGAGCTCCCACCAGCAAGCTAATCATAGCCTGACATAAAGAGCTCCCACCAGCAAGCTAATCATAGCCTGACATAAAGAGCTCCCACCAGCAAGCTAATCATAGCCTGACATAAAGAGCTCCCACCAGCAAGCTAATCATAGCCTGACATAAAGAGCTCCCACCAGCAAGCTAATCATAGCCTGACATAAAGAGCTCCCACCAGCAGGCTAATCATAGCCTGACATAAAGAGCTCCCACCAGCAAGCTAATCATAGCCTGACATAAAGAGCTCCCACCAGCAGGCTAATCATAGCCTGACATAAAGAGCTCCCACCAGCAGGCTAATCATAGCCTGACATAAAGAGCTCCCACCAGCAAGCTAATCATAGCCTGACATAAAGAGCTCCCACCAGCAGGCTAATCATAGCCTGACATAAAGAGCTCCCACCAGCAAGCTAATCATAGCCTGACATAAAGAGCTCCCACCAGCAGGCTAATCATAGCCTGACATAAAGAGCTCCCACCAGCAGGCTAATCATAGCCTGACATAAAGAGCTCCCACCAGCAGGCTAATCATAGCCTGACATAAAGAGCTCCCACCAGCAGGCTAATCATAGCCTGACATAAAGAGCTCCCACCAGCAGGCTAATCATAGCCTGACATAAAGAGCTCCCACCAGCAAGCTAATCATAGCCTGACATAAAGAGCTCCCACCAGCAGGCTAATCATAGCCTGACATAAAGAGCTCCCACCAGCAGGCTAATCATAGCCTGACATAAAGAGCTCCCACCAGCAGGCTAATCATAGCCTGACATAAAGAGCTCCCACCAGCAAGCTAATCATAGCCTGACATAAAGAGCTCCCACCAGCAAGCTAATCATAGCCTGACATAAAGAGCTCCCACCAGCAAGCTAATCATAGCCTGACAGCTGACATGTCACGTTGTTTATTAACTTTTAAACAGTTGATTTAAAGTATTTCTATGTAAGTATTTTTGCTCTCACTAAATAATAAAAGCATAACAACACAACTGGTGACATTGTAGATTGGTTTCCATAGAAATGCTTTTCATTCTGCTGTAATTAACAGATTTATATGCATATATGACAGAAAAGTGTAACGTTTTGAGGGAAACTGATGTGAAAATTGCGATTGAAATACAATTAGTAAATGAGTAGATGACAACGTTCTGAGCATCTGTTCTAAGGCCACATAAAAACAATGAACCTGGTAGTTAGAATACTCTATATCAACTAATAACTGATTTAATATCTCACACTGTTCCCTGGCAGTTTACTGCTATTAGCTATAACACCCAATAACTGGGTTATCAATTATTTAATATCTCACACTGTTCACTGGCAGTTTACTGCTATTACCTATAATACCCAATAGCTGGGTTATCAATGATTTGAACAGTGTGATTGTGAAGATACATTATGCCCTGCAGCAAAATGAAGACAGAGCTGTGGGTATATAATGGACCTTCTTATCTGCTCTGTCTTACATCTGTGACAGTACGAATTCAGTCTCTTCTAAATTAAATCAACTAATGAATATTTATTTTTTCCTAAAATAAGATATAGTTTGGATTCAGATTGTAGTGTTTCTGTTTGCTGTATTTTAGAAACATAAAACAACAATACAAATAATAGAGCATAAAGAGTTTTGAAAAGAGCTAGAGGTGAAAAAGAGGTCAACTGAAATTCACACTGTAGACACTGAACATATGAGGATAAAGCAGCACAGGTACAATGAACAGGATGACTTTTCCTCAGGATGATACATGCTTATAAATTACAATGATTTATAACATGAATGTATTCTTTTTTTTTCAAAGAGATCGAAACAAATTTGTGGTAATTTAATCAATACTTTCTTTCTGATGACACATTAACTCTGAAGGCTAACAGCTCAGTGTAAAAATGCTTATTAGGATCGCAATAACTCCATCACATCTTTACTCCATCACATCTTTAAAGCCATTTTACATGCCACCCACCTCTCTCCCTCCTACAGTCTATCTCTCTCTCTCTCTCTCTCTCTCTCTCTCTCTCTCTCTCTCTCTCTCTCTCTCTCTCTCTCTCTCTCTCTTCTCTTTCTCTCTCTCTCTGTCTCTGTCTCTGTCTCTGTCTCTCTCTCTCTGTCTCTCTCTCTCTCTCTCTCTCTCTCTCTCTCTCTCTCTCTCTCTCTCTCTCTCTCTCTGTCTCTCTCTCTCTCTCTCTCTCTCTCTCTGTCTCTGTCTCTGTCTCTCTCTCTGTCTCTGTCTCTGTCTCTCTCTCTCTCTCTCTCTCTCTTCTCTCTTTCTCTCTCTCTGTCTTTCCATTTCTAAATGTAAAATCCTTTAGGGGAAGAGAGCGGCAGAGTGCAGGGTACTGGAGAATGTGTTGCATGGCCTGCAGCCTAATATAACAGTGATGAAGTCATTAATTCAGCTGATTAAGTTGGCCTTTGGGTTAAAGAAAAATCCTATCGGTCTCCCTTTGAGATGTAACTGGGGGAGCAGAGGAGAGGGAACAGCCAGCTAATTAGCACAGAAAAGCGGGGGAAGAGGAGGAGAAAAAGGAGGGGGGACAGAAAGGTGGTTTGACTGAACTATTAATGAGGCATGTTTGCCATCATGCTGCCTGCCAGGCGAGACGTTCCTTCTCTCAGAGACGAGGCGAGGCGAAGCTACCTTTGAGCCGCAGCACTGCTACTTAATGATGTGAGACGAGAGAGAGAGAGAGATAGAGAGAGAGAGAGAGAGAGAGAGAGAGAGAGAGAGAGAGAGAGAGAGAGAGAGAGAGAGAGAGAGAGAGAGAGAGAGAAGAAGTTAGGGTGAGATGTCAGTTTCCTGTCTGTCTAATGAGCTTGTTGTTGGATGCAAAGAAGAAAGAAAGAAAGAAAGAAGAGCGAGAAGAAAACAGGTTTGGTTCCCGTCTTTCTTTGAGCAAAGATGCTGCTGTGGTACATCAATGACTTGGTAAACATCAGAGGGCAGGAATGGTTTTGTAGCATTCTAAGAGAATAATATCTCCTGGCATTATATCGTCTGATTTCGTCTCAGTGCACCACGGTTGTATGTCACACAGTATGTAGGTAGGTCAGAGAATATTAAGACATTTCCCCTGGCACAGTACTGTATCTAGGGGTGTTTTGAATACCTCTCCCTGGCACCGTACTGTATCTAGGGGTGTTTTGAATACCTCTTCCTGGCACCGTACTCTATCTAGGGGTGTTCTGAATACCTCTCCCTGGCACCGTACTGTATCTAGGGGTGTTTTGAATACCTCTCCCTGGCACCGTACTGTATCTAGGGGTGTTTTGAATACCTCTCCCTGGCACCGTACTGTATCTAGGGGTGTTCTGAATACCTCTCCCTGGCACCGTACTGTATCTAGGGGTGTTTTGAATACCTCTCCCTGGCACAGTACTGTATCTAGGGGTGTTTTGAATAAGTCTCTCCCTGGCACCGTACTGTATCTAGGGGTGTTTTGAATACCTCTCCCTGGCACCGTACTGTATCTAGGGGTGTTTCGAATACCTCTCCCTGGCACCGTACTGTATCTAGGGGTGTTCTGAATACCTCTCCCTGGCACCGTACTGTATCTAGGGGTGTTCTGAATACCTCTCCCTGGCACCGTACTGTATCTAGGGGTGTTTTGAATACCTCTCCCTGGCACCGTACTGTATCTAGGGGTGTTTTGAATACCTCTCCCTGGCACCATACTGTATCTAGGGGTGTTTTGAATACCTCTCCCTGGCACAGTACTGTATCTAGGGGTGTTCTTAGATACTAGTCGCTACATCAGTTTACAGTTGAATACATGTCGCTACATCAGTTTACAGTTGAATACATGTCGCTACATCAGTTTACAGTTGAATCCATGTCGCTACATCAGATTACAGTTGAACACATGTAGCTACATCAGTTTACAGTTGAATACATGTAGCTACATCAGTTTACAGTTGAATACATGTCACTACATCAGATTACAGTTGAACACATGTAGCTACATCAGTTTACAGTTGAATACATGTCGCTACATCAGTTTACAGTTGAATACATGTAGCTACATCAGTTTACAGTTGAATATATGTAGCTACATCAGTTTACAGTTGAATCCATGTCGCTACATCAGTTTAC